>CM065377.1:75117274-75132274 GCA_033060915.1 Euryodendron excelsum | reverse complement strand
CAAGGGCTTGAATTTGGCACAAGTTTATCATTACCAGTTGAAACATCATTTGGCAAGTTCGGAATAACTGAATTTTCAGATACCCAATCAGACTTCGCAGCCTCACCTTGAGAAATAACAGAGGGACAGGACACTTTCATGGCTCTGGTTTGAGAATTTCCAACTTCAACTGGATCATTTAAGCCAGACTTCTTAACTTCATTGCTCTCTTTCTTACTCTTCCTGGCAGCACTGTGGACTGTTCCATTCACCAATCCTATACCATGTTCCTGATTACAGTCAATGAGTTATAAACCATTTGTACCATTAATAGTAAATATGATCCCAATTGAAAAAAAAGTACAACCATGTCAACAGCTGAAGAAGGAATTTCTCTATCTAGATCCTTCTTCTGAAGTGCACCAGCCATCCCATTCGACTCAATAATATCAACATTCTTGGAATGGACCAATCCATTCCCAAGATCCTGGAACATCTTTCCAACAATTAAAACTAAATTGTCTCAAGAACATATCTCCATACAACAAAAGTTCTAGAGAAGACAGGAGGGAAAAAATAAAAAAAATAAAAAGAATGATACCTTGGAGGCTTTATCAAGTCTGATATCATCTCCAGAGGATCTTGGAATTGGATTTAACCTTTTCATATTGCGGGTCCCACCCTTTTTCCTTCGGCTAGCTGCCCCAAGTTTCTCTTTGGATTTCTTTGCAGGAAAGTTTGAATTTCCTTCTTCTAGTAGCTCAAGTTTGGTACAATCAAGTGAAATAACCATGAGTAGCCCCCGCAGTTTCCGAAATATAGAATCGGAAATGGTACTAACAAAAGCCAATGAGCTAAAAAGTACTCTCTCCTTATCAAATTCACTATGCTGATTTGCGAATAAAATAGTGAAAATCTCCTGAAGAACAAACAAACCATAGAACATATAGGCTAATGAAGAAGGCTTTCTGGAAACCAAAGCAGGCCTCACAGCCAGGCCAAACTCCGCATCTCCTGGGAATTTTGGGATAGTCCATTGTGACAATGTAGAATATTTGAATCTCAACGACCTTTCTGCTCCTGAACTGAAGAGCCATGTTTGATCCTCCAAGGTGCTATTTGTCATCTTCAAGACTTCAGCTGTCTGAAATTTTTTGAGTATCAATAAGGCCAGCCATAAATTTTAACTAAGGGTTTCAGACAGTTAATATTATCAAAGCTTCACACAATTGTCATTAAATAAGAAATTATTTGCAACACAAAAATATTGAGTTAAGGTCCTTAAGGATATAAACCTTTCCCAACGGAAAAGAAAAATACCAATTACAATAAGGGCACTATGCCAACCTTCAAAAAATTCTTCCTTTCAAACTTATATATACCATATATCATTAAAAACAAAGACCTTCACAAAAAGATATTGTCAATAGTGTCCCACATACTGACTTCCAATGCAGCCATATTCCAGGCCAAGTATTCTATGGCTATTTTACATAAATATTATTAATGCAAGAGCGTCTTGCTAAGAACTTTAGCAGTAGCACTATGTAAGTTCTAATTACATACAAGGTGTATGAGTTCCATCAAAAAAAGTTTCTCCATCTCCTTATTCAGTTGAGGCAAAATACTAAGAACAAAAGATGGATTCAAGTTTATGGAAATCCCAGAATAAGAAGCTAAGGACACAGAAGACTCTACTAACGGGAAGAAACATCTAAAAAATAGAATAAATTAAAGGGTAATAAGCAGCAGCGGAATCTAGATATATATGTATGTATATTTGGCAGAAACATCACTTTAAGCAAAAACATCAGCATTTTTCACATTTCTGAAAACAGGGACCCTTGCCTTTTTAAATACAACCAGGGTAAGACCACCTTTATATTGAAGGCACATTCAAAACGAATTGATGAATGTTTTACCCTAACAGCCACTAAACCGACCTGGAGATTAGATCAGTTTGAGCTCATTCAACAATGTTTGAACATCTAAGAAGCACAAATAGGGACACGGGATCCAGATCCAACCTGAAATGGATATGCTGCCATGGATGCTTGCCCAACATGTGTTTGTGCTAATCCTATGAGTGCCCGTGTCCACTTGCTGGAAATGGACACGGTAAGGATGTGTGTCCATGCTTCATATCTGAACACAATTGACCTCGTTTCCTGAAAAAACTTCCCAATGATTTTCTCCTCTACTAGGCCCAGGTACAAGAATTCAATGCTCGAAGCTGTTATTAGTAAATAGTCTCTCTTCTAGTACTGTAAGAACAACCAAATGGTTTGGAGGGAATTTTGAAAACGACAACATAGAAATCAGATGAATGAAAGCTGTCTAAGATTGTTGGCCATGGGACTGTAAACCAATCAGAGGGATTTAATTTAAGTTGAGAGCAAATGTACAAGAGGATGTCCAGGAAGCAAGTTGAGGAGGGAAGAAAGATGCAATTACTATGGATTCTTAATGACACTGCTCTAGATAGAACTCATTACAGAAGCAAATTACTTGCAGCATGAGTCCAGGAAGTCACAATAAATGATTGCTTAGTTGAGTTGAACTTTCAGATTAATTGATCTCAAAACAGCTCCAAGTGCAAAATCTCATGTGAAAATATGCAGCCTTAACCACATGGCTTACTGTTGCCCTTTGATGACTTCTTTAAAAGTCGAGATCTTGTTTCTTTAACCATTATACACCTAGAAAATAGCCTCATCCCTACAGATCAAAAATAAATAAATAGCCTCATTCCTTAAAAAGATCATTAGAAAACTGAAAATGAACTTATGAAGGGAAACTGCCAAAAATTCCTAATGAGAGAGTGGCCTTTTTGGCAGGACTAGTAAGGGAGAAGGAGAGAAATAGAAGAAGTAAAGAAGATGATCATGGAAACAAAGGTGAATGGAGATGTCTAGCCAACTGATAATACCAATTAACATCCACATCATTGCAGAAAATCACATGATGACTGCAATACTCAAAAGCCAAAACTAAACTAGACCAAAGGGGCTAATTTCTAGTCGGGATTTTAAGAAAACAGAATATCAAAAAATCCACATCGTCTGGAGGTACATTTAATTGAGAAGCTTGGGGAATGTTTTATTTGGAGCCATCAAGAAGAACTTACAATTGCAATTCACATTTTTTCCCTTTCGAAATAACTTTTCATCCAAAATTTTCCATTTTAACAAACAGAACAGACAGTAAAACCACCTTGAAAGTACTTGAATGTCAATTGTATCAGCACTCTCTCACTCTTAACCTGTTCATGCAGGATTCGCTCAACATAAAGTTGCGTTTAATCCTAATGATTACTGGTGATTTATCATTCTTTGACTGGGGGAAACAACCACTTTGGTGAAGTTTCTAAACGCACTTGATAGACATCAGCCTTGCAGAAAATCACTACAATTTTGACGACGACAGCCTCCCGAAAACAAGAAGATACAGAAGGGTCCTTCAAATTTCTGCAGTAAAGAGCATTTAACTTAAAATGAGGAAGACTCTAAGAAAACAAGAGGGCATCGAAGATAGCAAGACCAATGGCAATAGAAAAGGTACTTATCGGGAAAAAGGCAATAGATAAGGTGGGTAACAATTACAGCAACAGACCATAAATTGCAGTGCCAATCAATTATACCGACTCCCTCAAACTTCCACAAAAGAAATTTAGAGAAACTGAGCTGAATTGTTTCTGTCAACCACCTAAACGGCTAAGATTTACAGTTGGGATTTACAATTGAAAAGAGGGTTGCTGCTTTCCTTTTAAATACTCCAGTGCAAAGCAAACAAAATTAATCAACATTCAATTTCTAAAAAGGTTCATATGCAGCATCTTGAACCAAGTCCAACCAGTTCTATTAAAATAACTATCTAGTATAACCAGATGCTCCTCACTACTGGACCATGACTGACTCATTCCTGATAAATCAATCCTCCTTTAAACATATAAAGCTCCAAAGCACACAAATCCCAACTTGTTATCAAGTCACGCATTATTGGCATACCTTGCATCACAATAAGCAAGCTTACAAAGGATGTGGTTACATACTAGAGTCAATACCTACATGAATATGCAGATGGTTTAAGTACCCCAGAACTCCAAACTTCATTATCCCAATTGTATTCAACTAGTCAACTTACATCTGCAGTACTTCTGAATTCCTGTTCTTTTATGAAATTGACTCGAACATCAACATTAACAAAGGAAAGGTATGCCTCCTAACACATGTTTTATCATACAGAATAAGAATCTCATTTGTCAGAATTTTAGCACTTCATTAGCTACTTGCTTCCCTATGAAAGGAATTTAGGCTGCTAAAGTTCCCTTGGAAATTTCACGTTTAGGAAGCTCAGCGAGAGATCCTTGTATATAAGCATGTTTCGATCCATTATCTGAGTATTTCACATGTCCATACGCATAAACATTTTAAACTATAGTTACATGACAAAATATTGAATGAACCACACTGAGGAAATGCTGCAAAGAACTAGCACAATCAATTAAACAAGGCCATTTGTGTATAACATTGATTGTAGCTAGGAAAGTAACATTCCCTCCCCCCAATGTTCCTTGTCCATCTTTCCTTTTCAAGATGTTGCTTAATGTTTTTCCACTTTAAAATGTCAATGCACGTGGTTCCATATATCTATCAAAACTAAATGGAAATTCAACACCTAGTTTAATGTAAGTGGAGGGTAGTTATGAAAATTAATATGTTTTAGTCGAATATGAGTGCATTTAGTGATGTATCTTGAATTTTTGAGACGGACAATCAATTGGCAAGAAGGGACTAATAGATGAATATGTATGTGCATGTGCACTCCTAGTGAGCCTAGTAGCACATGTAAGGAGTTAAGGACACAAGAGAGGAACACGGCACAATACAAATCTAATAACCCCACAATCCCTCCAAAGTAGGGACAAGCAACGGAGGACACAGCAATACATACACATATAAATAGATGCAATGCTAAGAATTGCAAACCTCTACAATATAAGACATGGCAACATATATAATACTACAGGACCCTGTAAGAATTGCATAATGTGGTAGATAAAGCTTGACATATCATATAATAATATTATGTATGCTAGCACTATGCTTTTAATATTTTTTTTTTCCATTACAATTATATTCTTGTCATATATTAATAGCATCCATTGCCTGCTTAAACCACGGCAACCATACAAAAAATTTCTTCTCAACTTAAGGGGCAAAGATGTTCATTCACAAGGACAGCCCTCGGCTCCAATTAAGATGTTTTTGTTCTGCATAATTCATGCGTTGGGCAGTATATCAGGTGTGTAAGCCAAGTCTCCAAAATTACATAATTCATTAGCTTCTATGAACATGCCAAAATAGCGTGAGACAACCTAGGAGCATCTAAGAAGTTTAGGCAGCTCTCATGCATGGGACATGGATCCAACTCCTCTATAGGAGCATTTGTGCTACATAGTTATTTTTACAATATTATCTCCCATAGTTATTTTTTGCTAATGGACTGGCTTATCAAAAAAATACTCTCCCATGAACATTATGGACAAATTTGCACTAGCTTCTCCTATGAGAATTTGGTAATGGCAACAATGGGTTTCCATAGAAGCAATGGTAACACTGCTTGTATATTAGCAATGGCACAAATCCTTACACATGTGGAGCCCCAGCTTCTACATGCATTTTTCATACTCCAAGGATTATGTAAACAGTACTAACATGAATTTTCACAGTAGGGTTTGCTAATAGCCATTTGGCTGTAGAATTATTAATTCTTGTTGAGAAATAGTAGAGTCCTCTTCAAAATTCAGAAAGTCTTCTATGCTGCAAATTTCTTATTTAGAGGACCTTCTAACAATTCTTTCTATTATCTAAATATTTCTTATGCCCAACTACAAGTGCTTTTCAAGTCTAAAGATTTCTTTGAAAACAGCTTCTATTTTAATTCTTCTTGGAAATATAGAAGCTCCTTTTTAATACTATACTGACTATTCTCTTTTTTTTCACTTATCAAAAAAAGTAATGGGTATCAGTGATCCTCTGTCCTTCTTTCCTCCTACAACTTTCTTCTCTTTCTATTTGTCCCCTGCTGCATAGGAATTCCAAGAAGCTACTTTCTAAAAAAACCAATCTCCAGTCATCATACCTCAACTATGGCACAAATCCACCTACAAATCCATATGTGTTTATCTTTACAAACTCCAAAACCATAAGCAATTATAAGCCTTAACCCACCAAATATTTGGTGCTTCATAATATACTTTTTACTTACCAAAACAAAAATAAAAGCAAAGATTAGTGATGTCCTAGATTAAAAAGGTTTTCGAAGTTTCTCTCGTACATCAACAAATCATTAACGTATAAGCAACAAGAGTGAAACAAGACAGTTTATGTTCCATGTGTTTCTTTTTTTTTAAGTAAGTAATATCATCAAATAGCGAACACAAAGAGGGCACAAACTCTATAAGTGCAAAGTATGCAAGAGGAAACCCTATACACCTATCTATCTACATGGACATAATCCCCAAAAGAAGGGAAAGAAACAAAGAATGCCTCCCTAGGCCAAAAAGAAAAAAACCAACAACAACAACAAGTTTACGAGAAACATCTCCTTCCAGCCATGAATCCGAAGCTCCACCCCCTTAAATGATCTCCTATTTCTCTCCCTCCATATACACCACATCACGCACAAAGGAGTAACTTCCCAAGCCTACCTTTGATTGTGTTCCATGATTATGCCATGCCTTTGAACTTACTCTAAAATTTCACCAACAAAAATAATGTAAATTGGATGACACATGGTACACAACAATTTGGAAAACCATTCTAAACCAAGTGCCGCATATCCACAATATACTCACAAGATGACCCTCTTTGTGATATTTTACTCATTGTAACCTAAACAACAACAGCCAAGAGAAAATTTTACTAGCCAATTTGAGGGGTCATTCCTTTCAGCCACCAATTCTTTCTGGTATAAATCAATCTCAAGCAGATGACTCAAACCAAATAAGCTAGGGGAGGAGAAGACACCCACAACGTGTCCAAGACAATAAGAGTTGACGCATACGTATGATAAGGCAAACATGAACCCATCGCTTAGTACTAAGGCAAACATGAACCCATCGCTTAGTACTTAGTACATTACTGGGACTGTATGGAAGTTGAAAGTGGGGCTTCTGAATGCCCACACACAAATCTCTGTTTTTTGCAAAGCCAACTTTGGCCCCAAGCGAGGCTTTTATGTTGCTTTGCTTCTTGGAGTTTTCTCCAAGGAAGTTCTTACCAGACACAAAGCCTGCGAATCAGTTCATACCCATACAGGCCCTTGTGGCTCTTCCTTGTGACAAATTACAAGTTTCAATGATATCAAATCTCTGTTAGCCCTTGAAGACACTATTTCCTTTTTGCAATCGCTGCTGCCATAACACATTACTCTAGCATTCAAATTCAATAATTTTGGTTAAGGCGGTAGTTCCACCTCATTTCTCAAAATATGTGAAACTCATTTAAGAGCACATTGTTTACATAGTTGAAGATGTTTCATTAAGCAACAGAAAACCAATTTTTTTTGCAAGAAAACAAGTACCCAAAAAGTACCAGAGATTTAGCTGCTTTTCCCAATACCACCCGGAAGACGTTCCTCCTAGTTGTAGCATCCAAATTTCCCCACCAGTCCATGCACCCTTTCTTCCTCCAATAAACATTGGCTGCCACGCCCGCTGCAGTAGCCTTCTCTTTCAATTTCACCCCCCTCTTCTTTCCACTATTACAATTCAACCATGACAACCTCAATGCCACCTCCAACCTGTTCGCCACGAACGCCTCCACACTGTAATACCCTTTCGCCTTCAACCACTCCAATTCAATCCATTCCGGGCCCAACCCACTTTCCTCGCCCCTCAAAAACGCCCCACTTGACACCCCATCCATCGCACCAACAAACCTATCCACATTTTCCACAAACTCCTCACACACAGTAAGCGAATCGAGACAATTGGCTGAACACGAGCACTCCTCGACTCTCTCTCCTTCTGTCGAATTAAATAATCGAATCGAGTCATAAATTAACCGTTCCGATTCGTTTGACTCGCTGACCCTAGCTAACAGGCCATGAGACCTCCGATAACAGAGGCTGGGAAGGTCCAGGCCATCACTCGACGGTATATCCGGGAGGATGATGAAGAACCCGTCACCATTCGATCGGAGTTTGCCTTGCATTTGGAGGAGAACTTGGGCGAATTTTTTATCCACGATAGTGAGGTGGGCTTGGCGTTGATGGACGGTGAGAGAGAAGAACCATTTGAGGATTGAAGATCTAGGGTTAGGGTTTGTGGAGGCAGAGTGAGAGGTGGAAGATGAGTGGTAGAGAGAGATGTGTGCGGTTAGTGAGTCGGTGAGTTGCTTTGAATCCATTGACGAGTCCGTTAAAGCTTGTTTGCTTGATCTGTATGGCAAATTAGGGTTTGGTTTCTGCATGATTATTCAGGTAGCTGCAGAGAAGATGACCGGACGATAGGAGAGGGAAAGAGCGGAATTACTGCCGATCGCGCTGCTCTATTAGGGATATTTTTACCGAACCGGAGAGGTTTGGAAATTTAAAACTGTTTGGAACTTGAGAAAAGAAAGGGAAAGACAATGAAAATTTGTTTTTTCCATAATCTTTCTTCTCACTTTTTTTTCTCTTTTTTTTTTTTTCTATTTTCCTTCCTCAAATTCCGAATAGGCTATTATTTTTCACATCACATTGGTTTTCATTTATCAAGGGTCTTGTAATTTTCTTTTCTATCTATTGAAAACACTAGTTTGAGTTTGTTATCCTAATTCTAAAATATCCTTCTAATTTTGAATTTGAAACTGTTTTAAAACATGACTTGAGTTTGAAAAATAAAATTTCAAACCACTCAACATGGCTTATGATACTCAATTGGAAGAAGCTATGTCTTAGGAAAATAATTTTTAACTAATAATTCACAGTTTAATTGCAGTTATGAGGTGTTAGTTTATGTTATTTGAAAATAAATGAGATGTATAAAATGTATGAAATTTAAAATTTTTCTTTAAAAAAACCTTAAATTAATATAAAAATTTACTTTTCTGTCATGGTAACGTTTATAATGTATTTTTTTTTTTTTTAACAAGCCCTCTAAAGAAGAGGAGGGTAAGTTGAACCCATGACCTCAATCATGAATGAGAGCACCACTATCACTTGGGTTAATCTCTCTCCTCGTAACATTTATATTGTTAACAAAAAGGAAAGTGATGCCAATAAACTTTGTTGATGCTTGTTTTTTCAACTTCAATTTCAAGAAGGAATTCACTTTTAGAGATTTTAAGGATTTATTGCAATTTTTGTCTTACATTATTGACCCTACAAAAGGAGTAAGTTGAAGTACATATGTCCAACCATACTTTTAGGAAAGAGAAATATAATAAGGACAATAAGAAATTGTCAACGATTAACTCATCTTTATTGAAAAATACTAAATATAATTATATTTCTCATCCATTTTCTCACACCATGCATGTGAGTTGTGACCAGAGAAATATTATTTTCTCCCATTTAAGGAGTAGAAATGTTTATTCATGGCATCATAAATAATTTATCTTGACATTTCTTTTAGGATTAGTCCTATTGAAAGTTCTTATAATTCAATTTCACTAAGCAAATGAGTATGATAAAAATTTATTTATTTACAACACAGGAACCAACCCTATTGCCCGAAGGACTTGCGGCCTGGGGTAAATCCAAGGGCACTGGAGCAATGCTTTGAAAACCGAACCGTTGAGTAAACTGAAAAAAAGGCCAGGTCACAGGTCACTGGTTCAACCGTCGAGTCAATCGTTATTGACCCGTGATATCATAATTATGTTATTAATTAATTTATTAATAATAATAAAATATGTTTTATTTTTTTACACTAGTTTTAATGTTTAAAATTTAAAATTTTATCTTAAAAATTGAACCGGCCGGTTCAATTACGGGGTTTATTAATCGGGTCACAGTTTAACCGCGAATTTGACTGAGTTTGACTGGGTTTGACCGGGTTTTGACTAAAACGGGTTTTAAAAGTTAACCGAACCGTTATCTAATCCGGTTCTCAATTTTTTCGGTTCAACTAGTCGATCCGGTCCGATTTTCAAAACAATGCATTGGAGTACCCCCACCCGCAACACCAAGTAAAGCAAGTCAAAGATGCTAGGGTTGCCTTCAAAGAATATAGGCTTGGTGAGAATTCGAATAATGAGTATAATAAAATATGGTCGTAAAAAGTATGACCAAAAAAATATATGACAGTAATGCCAAGGTCAGCAGCATTATAAATGGTAATGGAGAATCGGATACCTCAGCCATCAACAGATTTCTTAGTCCCTCAGAAATAGAGATAATCAACAAAGTTCAATTAGCTAGGTATGCTAGCTCATCTGATGCTCCCTCGTGGAATGAAGATAACAATGGTAACTTCTCTACTGCTTCAACTCATGAATTGATTTCTGGAAATTCTAGTGTCCAAGGTGACCGGAAATAGATTTAGAAACTCGAGCTTCTTACTTCATTTGGCTAGTCATGCATGGTAAGATAATGACTAACCAAATGAGAGTTATCAGAGGACTTGATACCTTTGACCTATGCCCAAGGTGCCAGACATCCTCTAAAAATCTTGACCAACTTTTTGAACAGTGCAACAAAGCCAAGTCTGTGTGGGTTGCACTTAGGGGTAATCAATAGTTTATTGGTGAGAAATATAAACCTTTGAAAGATTAGCTTATCCAAAACTTAAAAAAGGGCAAGCTAAGGTAAGGAAATGGTCACTAGAATATCATATTTACTACTTTAATTTGGCAAATATAGAAAGACAATAATAGAGAAGTTTTTGACATGGAAGTTACTGAGCCTGAAAGAACACTGAATCAAGCACTTAGATATGCTAATGAAATTGAGGGGGCTTTCTTTCCCCTTGTTTCCTCAAGTAGCGCTACACCCAACCTAATTAAGTGGTGTTTTTCCAAATGCAGGAAAGCTAAAGCTAAATTCTGATTGGAGTTGAAGAGGAAACTCAAAACGAGCAGGGTTCAAAGGACTATTAAAAGATGAGGGAGGCAACAGATATATGAATTTATGGGAAAGCTGAATGACTGTAAGAGCTTGAAGGCAGAGTTATGTGAAATTTACAGGGGAAGAACAATCATTATGGAAAAGGGTTATGGGAGGTGGAGATCGAAGCCGAATCTGAAGAGGCAGTAAAGCTCATATTTGATGAACAAGAACAGACAAATTAGTTAAAGACTCTGATTAAAGACTCCAAATATATGCTCAAATGGTGTAGTTGCTCCCTTCAGAACACTCTAAAAGAAGGGAACAAATGTGCTAATAAAAGAAGGGAGCAAAAAAGGAGAATGACCAAAATGAGCGTCTTTTGTTGGAAGATATCCCAGAGCAGCTGAGACCTCATACAGTGGGAGATATGTTAGGTGTAGTTTTCATTAGGGAGTAGTTTTTGTTATTTTGTTTTATATCTGATGTATAAAAAGAAAAATACACAAATATATACAAATGGGATTGTTTAAAAACTCATTTTTTCCTTTACAATAAAGCATAAGCATTAATTACTTGTTGATTAAAGTTCTTTTTTACCAAATTTTTAAATTAGTTTTTGACTTTTTATTAGCTTTTAATTTGTTATTTTGATAAAAATTGTAAAAAATTGAAACTGAAGTCCATAAAAATAAAAGAATGAATATCGGTTAAAAAGGTCAGGAAACAAAGAAACCAATTAAAAAGAGGTAAGAAGCTAATTCAAACTACCTCTAAATCTCCAATCTTATCATATTCCCTTTTTTCAATGGCACAATCATTACGTTTCATTGAGGTGTAAACTGTAAATTCGAGAGTTATGAGTTTGAAACTTGATAATTGTTATGTTCAAGTCGGGAGAGATTTATCCCTTGCAGAACTTTTAGTCTTTGGTTGGATAATCTACTTTTGATTACGGATGAGAGAACTGGTTGAGGTCCGTAAAAAAATATATATATATATATATAAATGTACTCTCATATATTTTTCTCCTTTAATTTTGAATATAGTGACTAATTTTTGTTACTTTTGAATAATTAATAAATGTGAAATTCCTATGAGCGATGTTCTGTCTGTCATGGAAGGCTAATTTGGAATCACATTCAATTCTTAGTACCGCCGTACCTTCGTCTCTATAGACTATTGGTTTAAAGGAAAAGCATAAAACAGAGTTGAATCTCGAAAAGCGAAAATGAAGGATTTGAAACTCTGCTCTAATTTCCATCTCTATGGTTTCGCAAATTACCAGGGGAAAAAGGACCAGTTGAGCACAGTTTTGACGAACCCAATGATCAGTTTCGGTTGGGTAAGCGGGTTCTGGCTGTGGACGGCGTCCCCATTTTCCTCAGGCTGTTTGGTTACTCTGCTTCGTAAACGCCAGTGCCTTGGTTCGCTTTCTTCTTTTTCTCTCTTTGGTTCTTTCTCGGTTCCTTGATTTGTTTTTCCAAAATGGGTCTTTAGTGTAAAAATCTTTACCCCTAGTTGTGCCTGACCTTTATATCATACTTTGTTTTGCATGTGAAGGAGTTTATCGAGGATCTATGGCAATCCCATTGATGCGACGGTTGGACCAATCAACGAACTTGTGTGTGCAAAGCAAGAGGCTACACAGCGGGCTGCACTTGATCTGCAATCCACTATTTTCGTTTAAGGTACTTTTAATCTTTAATCTGAGTTGATATTACTTCCTACAAGTGTATGTAGATTTGTGAGTCTTGCAGATCATATGCTTGATGGAAGACTTAAATAGCCGTTGAGAATCGAGAAAGCCAAGTTGAGTTCTTTTACTTTGGCTCTTGAGCACAATAGATATCTACTCTTCGGTTTAAGGGCATTGGAATTTGATTGATACTTGTACATAAACCTTTTTGATAAGATGAATGGAGCCATAGACAAGTCCGCCAGGTTACATAGACAAGCTCAACAGGTTGTAAAAGTAATACACATAGGATTGAAGAACCCACTTTCATGAAAAAAGTCTCAATAACAGAATTTAAAAGCTCATATATGTTACATGTACTTTTCTAAACAAGTGAAGTACCCTTGTTGAGTACTCAAACACTTAGGCTTAGGCGAAGGTATTGTACGTGTGTCAGACGTGTAGCTGGAGATTTACCAAGCAATCATGTTCAGTAATTCGAGTTATTATATTACTATGCATGAAACTTCCTTGTAATGCACGAAATGCTTTATGTTATTTTTTGAACTCCATTTATCCTTGGACATGGGGATTAGATGAATTCAAAGCTTGAACATGTATCCATACCGACAGTTGTACCCAAGTCCATTAGCTTAAAAAACAAAACTCAACCAATTCAATTTTACAACCCCTGTAATTCACTGTTATAGCTTGCAAGTTGCAAGTTAATAGTTTTGTGGAAGAATAAATGTTGGCAATGAAATCCAACAGGAAATTTTTAGGCTTTTTGGCTCACCATTGTTCATTTTATCATTTTGCATGGCATCCCTACATTGGTTATGCTATTTAGTTGTCAGAAGGAGTACATCTAAGAAGCATGGACATAAACGCGCGAAAAGACAATCAATGATACACGAACACAATAATTTAAAAAAAATAGGACACGACATTGCGAGGACATGACAAAATTATATATTTCAAATACTTTTATATGTCATATATATGGATATTTTATTCAAAGATAATGAAAAATTGCAAGATACCACTAATTAAAATTAAAAACCATATATATATTGCTTAAATGTCAGATTAGGCACAAGTGTTTGCTGGGTGTTGGTTTCTGAAAAAATTAAAGAATAATTGAACGTTTGTTAGGGGAGTTTCGGCACTTGTCAGGAGATGTGTTTGCCTGACATTGACATGACACATTCTCAAAAGTGTCCGAGCTTTTTAGGAGTGTAGATAGTTTATATTATGTATTATCAATCCAAATGTCATTTTTATGGTTATATGAATATACGTGAAATTAACTATGTTGGCAAGTATAGTTTTCTCATACTTAAACAAATTCTATACATGAAAAAAATATTAATAGAGAAATTTGCATTTAAAGATGATATGGCAAGTAGCTTTATGACATGCTTCTAGACGGAAGAGCGTAGCATTTGTAGGATTGTAATTACTTTAGCATAAGTTACAATAGGATGAGTACTCTTGTCACGAACCCAAACCCACTCTATGCGTAATAGAAACCGTGACAGGCTCTATGCGTATTAGAAACCGTGACAGGCCAGTAGCTTAGCTACTAAAGGCCGAACACGTATAAAGGGGTTGATCACCTATGCTTTAGGAAATTAGCGGACACTTTACGTATAAAAAAATAGATGCGAGTGTGCATTCTTTTCATATCAGCTTTAGTGCCTAAATATCAATCAGATTACGCGTCAAAACTTAAGACATTAAGATATCACATATTGTGAGGCTAAGCCAAATGATAAGTACATGCCATAGCCTCCCATTATATCAAATTCTAAATATATAATACACATGCTAAGGTCTTTAGGGTTATGTCAAATACATTCAATTGATAGCAATTGCTTTCTTGAAACTCTCGGATCCTTAGTCATTAACCATAAACGTGGTGTTATGCTTAGCCTTAGCATTCAATTCCCAAAATTGTTAACAACAGTACGAGCAAAATAAGTCCGTGAATGATGTAAATACAAGGAGCATTCACAGTTTTCCATGGACGTTTATAAAACATTGATATTAAAAGGTATAATGTGAGAGCAATCGCTTTGCTTCGAATAGTGGAGAATCATTCACATTTCTACCACAATGAGGTCATACTTTGAAAATAAACTCCACCTCTTATCATGTATTCATATCCCTTGGGCATAAGGACCCGAAGCCCCTAATTTGATTCTCACATATGTCGAATCCACAATGAACCATGAGACTCATAGGGGACGTCTCCCCGATAATATATAATGGTTTATTTTAAGTCTTCCAAGATAGGACCTTCGAGT
>CM065377.1:75054774-75112274 GCA_033060915.1 Euryodendron excelsum | reverse complement strand
TATAGTATCCTGTTGGGTGGAGATTAGGTAAGTAAATGCCTTTTTCTCTTGTTATTCATGACAAAAGATACAACACAAGCCGGAGGGGATGCAGAATTATGTAGAGTATATCCCTGGACTAAGGGAGGGATTAGTATCACAATTTGTTCACTGATAGGATTATTGACATGCAAAGTAATCATATCTATATCATTAATTTGGAGACTCTGGAATGATGATATGTATTATCTGATGTGTACTTGACAAAAAAACCTAAAAAATGGATAATGTCTGATGCGAAAAAATGACCACAATATTGACAAATTAACATGCGTAAATATGTACAGAAGGTTGGTCCAGACGCATAGGGTATCTGTAAATTGTGGTCACTACGAATAAGAAGTCCCATGCTGGTTTGTAATTGTTTCTGTGTAAAGCCAGTATGTTGCTTCATCCAACTTGCGTTCAGATATCAGAGCACTGTTGAAGTCGTCGAATTGACCCAGAAGCAGAGAGAAAAATAGAACATAGATATTTGTTTTTGTCCGACTACAAAACATATATTAGATGCAGTTATTGTTAAGACGTACTTAAACACTATTTTCCTTCTCTCTCTCTCTCTCTCTCACACACACACACACACACACACACACAAATACACACACCACACACGTACACGTGCATGCATGCAGGCACATGATTTATAGAGAACACAAGATATTTCTTCTTTTCGTTGGATCCTCAAAATCTGGATGCTCTTATTGAACCTCTTGCAGGTAGGCAGCAATTCGAATGGAAGGACAGGATAGCAGGGAGCAGTCTCATCACTAGTTCTCTGCACGAGGCCGGAGTTAATAAAAGTTTATACCCGCTTTGGGTTAACTTGTTTTTAACAGTCGTCAATGTCAGTATGTTTTATGTCTAACAAACAATATGTTGTATAAAAGCCTTGGGAGTTACTTAGGCAAATGGTAAGTACTTGAATGAAGTTTGGGGGAGGGTATATATAGCCCCTAGCAGTAACTGGTTGGTAACTTTGGTTAATTTTCTCTTTCTTTGTTCTGTTTTCTGCTGTGTCCCCTGGTTTGCTTTTGTTTATGCTCTATGTATGACCTAGAAATCATAAAACAATTTGGTACCCTATGTGAAGTTACCTTCTACCTGTTTATGTATGAGCTTAATATTTTGTTTGCTGTGAGATCTGTTTGTTTATGCTGTATCTATACCCAGTATCATAGAACCATTTGTTAGCTATGTGAAGTTACCTCCTGCCTATCTGTATTATGCCTTTAGCAAATGTGTTTTGAGATCTGTTTCAGGTATGCATATCTTTTTCGGAACTGTCTGGACAGGCAGCATCGAGTTTACTCCTTGCTTTTCTGAAATTGCACCCATTACTTATTTTATTTATTTATTTATTTTGGTAAGTTTGTTTTATTACAAAAAAAAGTAGGATTAAATCGCTTGACAAAGCTCAATACACAACGCCGAAGATCACACACTCGTGAGTAGAGACACATTAACACCTAATAAGATTCACTTACAGCCCACCAAATCAATGCCTTGGCTTGAAGAAAGATCAGCTGGGGTTTGTAGCAGGTCATCTCTATTGCCCCTACTATTAGAATTTTGCTTTCTAATATTAGAAGTTCATAACCACTGATGGTCAAGACAATCTCATAATAGAAGGCTGATTAGTACCATTCAGACGATTTCAGATACAGTTTAGAATTTCGCCTTGCAATATTAGAAATTCTCAACCACGGATGGTCAGACAATCTCAGAATGGGACATTTATACGATTTTGGAAACAGTTTACAAAATGCGATCTCAGTAATTTCAAAAACGAAACTAGAAAATAGGAACATAGACCACAACCTTTCTGAAATGAGATGTAGGCTGACGGTTTATAAATACTATAGAACCACAAAGAGGTTTGGCCAAAGGTAAGAGAAAAAAATAAGAGATGTTCAAGGTATTGGATATCACTTCATCCTCCATTTCCAAGGTTTACTATGAATATGCAGTCCACCAACTCAACCCAGAAGGATTCCAAAATTGCAGTTCTTTGCCTCTTAACTTCTTGGCCATCAAATAAAATTTTCAATTCAAAGAAAGTAAAATGCAAAATTCCACTCAAGAAGGTGGAATTAGATGTCAAAGAAGAGAATCCAGAACTTTTAGAATATCCATCTCTTACAAGTCTAGCAATTCATGTATTGTTGTCCTCAACATAGGAGCTTGAAGAATTGGCATCTTCAACCCCTAAATGGCCTATAAGTTTCTGAAGAAAATCCTCATGAAATACAGCCAGACAAAAGAAATAAATGATAAGCAAGCACATCTAACGTCAATACTATAATGTGCCTCGAGCCCACGTATTACTTAATTCGTTCTTTGCTCTTCCACTTACGCTCCCTCCGTATTGTTGTCAGTTCCAGCAAGAACAACCAGATCAGATTAAAGCATTTTCACACATTGGAATTGCAGTAGCTTCACCTGTTGCGATGCTAGAAAGAACTTGCTCAGCTCCCATACCCGTGTCTTGTAATGGCTCCACAATTGAGTTACCAGTGTAAAGATCAGCCTCCTCTTGTTCAAACTCTGATGTTTTACTTTCGGATTTGGTCTTAGTTGTAGCAGCTGGTTCAACCTCAGGCTTTACTGAGACGGGTTGCTGTTGACTTTTAGCTTCCACTTTAGCAGCATCCTTGATCCCAGCTTCTGATGTAACTCGTGAATGTTCAGGCTTGGGATCTTGATGACCCTGGTTCTCCAAAACAAGTGGTGGCACTGATTCTGAAGTGGTTGCCAGCCCAGGCACCAATGCTTGACCAGGAGGGAACATTAAAGGTAATGGCTGAGGAAAAATTCCCTGAGAACCATGAACACCTTGATGAAATTGAGAAGCAAAAGAAGTTGCAACATTAGGGTTAGGAGGGTAAAGTGCTTGAAGAGCTGGATAAAGTGCCTGAAGTGCTGGGTAAAGTGCTTGAAGTGCTGCTTGTTCAAGTATAGCTTGGTGGCCCTGAAATCGCTTTAGGTTCGAAAGGTGCTTTTTCCCAATCAAATGACTATCAAAAACCACCTATGAGTCACACTTAACATTGCACAACTCACAAAACATAGGAATGACTTGTAAGGGTTGGTGGGGCTCAATTGGTCTTCTTGATCCTTCATAGGTTCTCATCCACTTACTGCCCCGCCCACCTCTCATCTTACGCTTGAAACCACGCCCTCGACCTTCAAAATGATCCATCCCTGGCTTCCTTGCTGGTTCTTCCGCTGCCACTGAAACTTTTTGCTGCTCAGTTTCAACTTTATTTTCATCAGTAACGACTTGAGCAGACAAATTTGCTACTGCAAGTTGTTTATCCTCAGATCCCTCAACTTTCTCAGGTGGAATAGAAATTTCTTGCTTGACTTCAGGAACAGGCACTTGCTTGTTCTGTCCTCCAACCCAGAGATTGTTGTGCTTCTGCAAGTCTTCATATGCCTGCAAGTTCTTTTTATGTTTCTTTCCATTCTTGTGCTGTTCAAGAATTTCGTGAGTGTTGCAGTCAACCTTACAGAGTTCACACCATGCCATATGTGGAGGTGGCCAGACCGGAGTGTTACATGCATGCGGAGGTGCAGCAAATGGTGCCTGCCCAGGACCTGATACATGTAGTGGTGGCATCAAATGTTGACCTGGCTCTCCTGGGGTCTCTGATGATTCCCCTTGCACTAATCTCACTGGCTTGTCGGCTGGTGCAGAAAAGTGCCCACCACTACCCTTGCCTCGCCCCCTACCACGAAAATTGGGGCCTGAGCCATCTGGTCTAGACCCAAAATGCCCTGGGCCACCCCGTCTAAAGGGTCCACCACCCCTTCTACCTCCACCTGTATATGGATTTTGTCCACTCTGCAGAATGCCATTCGAGAATATATACATGTACTATACCATTCAATGACATAACTACAAGATTGAAAAGCTAACATAATCAGGGAAAGTAACCAACTTAAACTGCAGCAAGTGGAGTCCATTTCATAGAACAACGATCAAATGCAAAAATAGGAAATGGATCATGTTACAGATTTGTCATATGTGGAAAATGTCTAAACATTGCTTTCTCGTCTTACATATTTCAGAGTTGTAACAGCAAGGGGTTAGTAATTACATAAAGTGTATACAACATTGGCATGTGGTCACTTGCTAAACACAATGAACCATAAAGTGTCATTAAAAGACCTTGCAAAAGTTTATATCTCTCTCTCTCTCTCTCTCTCTCTCTCTCTCAATAAGAAGACATGCACAACCATGTCCTATGACTCGCGTCATGTGACTTCACCCTGCATCTTCCCTCCTTGGTCAGAAGTTGAAAATTTTAGGCCATATATCTCAATACTCTCGGACAAAAAGTGTAATTAGAGAGCATGTTCAACATTCACCCAATGCACCACCACTAATCCCTGGGTCCAAGGTGACGTTTAGAGGGAGAAGCCCTCACAACTGGTGTATAGGTTGGGGTTTCAACTTCCCCCTCAAACTGATGACCAATGTCCCAAAAAAATTAGAAAAAATACATATAACATAATGTCCCCTACATGCACACACATATATAACAAGAACAATTTCTTCCACTCTGACATAGGTTTGTTCCTGTAATAATATTATATATTATCCGTACACACACACACATATATATATTACACAAGAGCAACAACTTCTCCTCTAAGATATTTGTGTTACTATGATAAAAAATAGGAAATGAAGTCGTTTCGGGATAATAAAAAAAGAAAATCCATTGTGACCATAAGAAGCCGGAAAATACATAGTTGCAAGGAATATAATGAAGTACAAACAGAGACAGGTGAAGATATGCTATGCGTTAGAGATGCTAAAACAAGGGAGGGACTTAGTGTATATTGACAACTAAATTATTATCATACGTAGAATTAGATTTATTAAATTTAATCTTATGGTAGTTATTTCTATAAGACATCTTAGAAGAAAAATAGCACAAGAAACATCAGCCCAAAGAGGAAACTTTTCTGGACATAGGTGACTATTAACAAAACAGTACCATAAATACAAAGAACATGCCAAATGGTCTATATATGCAACAAAATCAGGTGAATTGAAGAAAAGACAAAACAATATAAGCACATTAAAACTAAAAATCAGAAAGGAAAGCAGAATAATCTATGCTGTTACCTTCTACAATCACTTCCTTTTACCCACTCGTTCTTTTATTTTCTCATCTTTGTCTCTCCACTACTCTCCCTAGAACTCCTCTTTTCTTCTCCCCATTACCTTACTATTTTTTCTTATCTTCTAATAAGGAATTATCTACTTCGTCAAATACGAAATGCATAGTAAAAGTCACATCAAGTGGTTATCAAATCTTAAAATCGCACAAAAAAGGTCCATAATATGTTTTTTGTCATTGCAGTAATTGCTTTGAGTAGTGATTAAATGATGGCAGTGCTACTTTGCAAAACAAGGGCTTCGAGAAGGTCAACCTAAGTTCAACGAGTAATACAGAATTTATGATGCTGCCACTTTTCATAATTAATAATTCAACATCAGATTTTCTCCAGTGAGGAGATTGATGCACCCTGTTTGTTGCCTGACAACGCGTTGTGGGATGACAAATTATCATTTTTAGTAGTTCACTCAACATTAGAAAGTTTTTCAAAATCTTCGCGTATTTCTTATTTAATGAACATCCCATGGTTCTAGTAACAAAAGTTACAGTCATACTAGTAACTATATATGGCAGAACTAACTTCTTTTTTTTGCTAAGTAGGACTACTTAATAATCCTTTTTATCCTTTACCCTCCTTTCCTCTTTTACTAGTTTTAGACCCGTGTAATGCACAAGATTGAAATACCTCTTCAGATCCATTGTTTAACGACAATGATTTTAAATAAAAATTCAATATAATTTCTTTGGTCATATTTTTAAAGTTTTTATATAATTTAAGTAACCCATATATGCTTATAGACTTATAGGTCACGTTTGATTCGAGAGACAAGGCCGGATTGGACTGCGAGTCCTGGCTTGTCTGTGTTTGATTGCCAAATAGAACCAGGACTAGCAGTCCGATTTGGACTAGTACTTAATACTAGTTCTTAGCTAATCCCAAGAGGGGGGGGTGAGTTTGCTAATCCTAGGATTAAAATGAAGAGGGATAAGGTTGAAATGACTTAACTACCCCTGGTTAACATATATTATATATTTTATATGTTATATTACATTATAAATATTAAAATACGATAATATTGTATAATATTATATTTTAAAATATTGTATAATATTATATACGCAATACATTACTGTATATAATATTCTATTATAATATATTAGAATTGGTAATATTACATTTATAAAATATTATATAACATTATAATATTAGTATACATACATTATATTACTTTAACAAATTATTACATTATTTTACAATAAAATAGGTATTGTTATATAATATTATATAAGAAAATATTATACTACAATATAATAAATAAAAATATGGTGATATGATATAATAAAATATGGTAATATAATATAATATCATAATTATATGCAATACTAGATATTATCATATAATATTTTAATAGATTTAACATATATAAAATATTATATTATATTACTACTATATCTTATATATAACATAATTTAATATTATTAATTGAGAGTTTTATTAGTATTTTGTTATATAAGAATAATGTGGTCATTTTATACCTTTATCCCAACTTTATCCAATGATTAAACAAACAAAACTTGGGGATAGCTTAGCACTACGAGTCCTAGGATTGCCAATCCTTGGACTCTTAGTCCCAGGATTCATTATCTATCCCAAAAATTAAACATACCCACAGTAAATTGAATATTAGTATACTTTAACTGTATTATCTATTTCTATTTATGTATTCTAAAAATAATATAATTTTTTATGAAATATATAAATCATGTAAATGTAATCATTCTAAAAAATGACAATTAGTTATTCGCATAAAGAGATTAGTGAGAAAGAGGGCTGATTAGTAGTTATTGTACATATGATATTTTTAGAAGAGCAAAAAAAATTATCAAACACTCATATATTCATATATCTGCAGTCATAACTTAAATAATTGAAACAATTAATTTTAAGTGTCAAGAACGCGTTTATTTAGAGGTAAAAGAAAAAGATAGTCCAATTAATTTTTTCAAATTATGATTGCAATTAGATGTTCAATTTGTACAGAAATTACATATGCTCGGTTGTACAAAGTATTGAAAGTTGTGAAAAATATGAGCCCCCACTTTGTACAACCAAATGATGCATGCTTAACTCAAAAAAATATAATCAGCCACAAATACCACAAATACATTAAGTAAATAAGTACATTGAATAAGTAATCAATCCAAAAAATTAAGTACATGCACTAATCAAAAAGACAACTAAATAATTATGGATTGTTTTTATATTTTAACAACAATTTAGAGCCACTTGTGACAACCACGGCCATAGTGACCTTCTTTTCTATATTGTATATAGATATAGATAGATATAGATATTCCTGCTTTTTATCTTCTGCTCTATTGATACTCTTTCATCCTTATCGTCCCTTATCTATGTGTATAGCTATGGCTCTTTTGTCCTCTCTGTTTCACTACCTCTCTGAATTATCCCTTTTATTCCAGTCCCTTCTTTCTCTTTCTTGTAAAGAGCCCTTGTGCAATTTAAATAATCTATATAATCTTTGTCAAATAGAAAAGTACCAATTCAAATCTTTTCAGGCACAAACAAGATGAGTGAAACGCAACTTGAACAAGGATGCATCCCATCAGCTTTGGAATTCTGATGACCAACTAAAGACTACTTTAGGTTTATCCATGATAGTACTTTAAGCAGTATCTTGACACATTTTATTGATTCTAAATTTTCAAAATAGGAAGAATCGGGAAAAGAAGTGCTAAAAGCAAGATTCATACTCACAAGTAGTTGACAAGTATTAAACCACTCAAAGATTGACAAACATTTCCATCTGGTGGCAGTTTAATTGGAAATGAACAGAAGTCCATGATTCTTCCTCTTACAAAGGTCATAAGCATAAAAAAGAAGATTTAGTAAGAGAATTTTCAGATGCACTATGATCTGATTATATTAGACCTTTTCCTTTTCATTTGTCAGAAAAAGACAATGATATTTTCATTGAAACTAAAAAGACTAAATGGAACTAAAAGTTGCACAAATACATGAATAACAAAAATATCTGAAGCAAGGCAAGAAAAACAAAAACACCTTAATGTAGCTTGGGTCTTGCATGATGTGGGACCACATGAGGACATTGGTATATTCTAGTTGTTATAAAAGTAAACTAATAAATACTGAGTATTTAAACCACCTGGAAATTTTATCTATGACAATATACCAAATTATCAATTCCCAAATTTGGAATTTGCCTGTTAGGCAGGCTTTTTCACAACAGGACATTAGAAAGCTGATAAGGCAAATAATAGCAACGAGCATCTAACCTACCTAGAAGATTTATCTACGACAACATATCAACCTTCAAATCTAGAATTCACATACCATAGGCAGGGTTTCTCATCATCACAGTAAAACACTGATTAGGCAAACAACAAAATGGGGCACAACTTATAACAGAAAATAAGAGACTGACATGGTAACAACACAACAATACATTAACAAATGCTAAGTTGTATATGTACTTTGCATTGGACATATATGTGGATTACATACTCTGATTGAAGTATTCATATTTTTCAATTAAGAATTGCACCATTTGGAATAAGGAGCTCAAAACATCATTTACGTGATCTTTTGAAGTATAATGCTACTACCCATCATGCTTGATTGGTTTTGGTCACGCGTATGATTTTAAATTTCTTCTGAAAATTTTTATACCTGTTTCTAGAAGTGCCTAAGTAGTATAAGTCCAATGCAGTACCATGTTTAAAATGGGAACAACATATTCAAGGAAATTTATGCGCTTCATAGCCCATCACTATATGAATTACCAATCATAAACAAATGTATTATTGGAATCACATATCAAAATGATAATTCCTACCACGTAACATCACAAACATTGCAACTCTCTTTCTCAAGGAATCATGAACCACCAATTCCTTGAGAACAAGGACTAGGAGGTGCATTCTCTAGGCAGAGTGAGTATCTAAGAAGCACGGACACGGACACGGACACGGACACGGACACGGACATAAACATGCAACACATGACATGAACAAGCCGACACAACGATTTTCAAAAAATCCAAGACACAACACTGTGGGAACATGGCAAAATCATATATTTAATATATTTTTGTGTTATATATATAAATATTTGACTCAAAGATAATGAAAAAAATATAAAATAACTCTAATTAAAATTGAAAATCATGTATTCCATAGTTTAAACATCAAATAAGGTATATGGTTACATTGCTTTTATTTTACATTTGGATCCCAAATTATCTTCTTCAAAATTGCAACATGTTTCATATGTGTCCAAGTGTGGGACATGTGATGGACATGTGTGTCCCCTCAAGTGTTTGAAGAGTGTCTAGTTCTAAAAAATTAATAAAATAATAGGATACATTTGAACACGTGTTTGACATGTGTCAAGTGCTGCCCAATGAGTGTCGTGTCTAACATGGACTCGGCACCTTCTTAGAAGTGTTTGTGTTTCTTAACTGAGTATAAAAGGCCTAATATTGTGTTTTAAAACCCCAACTTTCTTTATGTCCCCGAAATCCTTAACCATCCCTAAGCCCATTGGATGTTTTGACATGACTCTTCCTTTGAAATGAGCAGTAGAATGATGCTGAAAGAAAGAAAGTACTCCATACACTAACTGGTCTTGTTCAAAAAGCCCCAAAATCTAGGAGATGCAAATTATGCATCAACATCTCCCCTTCTACCCAATTTCTTGACCTAATCAATGCATTTACACCTTAAATACTCCACCTACCATTGACTAATCTAGAAACATGGGGCATTGCAGAAAAGTGGGAAGCTTATTTGCATTAATCTCTTAAATGAGAAGGCTTTATATTATAGCCAAGACAAGAGAGAAAGAAGGTTGTGCAGTTACAAAGACTATTATCCAAGAATACTAAAATGGGAACTTAAATGAAGATAGACCTAAGTGGTATGGAACAGCCACTAGATTCACAGGAACAAGACTGCTTCACCATGCTTAAACTACAACAGGTCCATCAAAATCAACTGCTATTTGAAGAGTAAGGCCCACCAATGGTCTCCACCAATCATAAATGCATCCATCTCCATCCACAAATATCGAGCAGCATGAAGCTACGAGAGGTTTACAACTTGCCCGGAAGTCTCAATTAAAACCTTGACCAAAGCTCATTACTCAACTAAGTCCAAAAGTGGAGACCAAAACACCTAGTTCAAATAAGAATCTTTGTAAGAAATGATCTCAAGAAAAAACCAATTAGAGTAAAAATTTTATTACACCCTAAACCGTAAGGCACATCATATGAAACCTGTTTGGGAGACCATACAGTTAAGCAGCGGAACAATCACAGAAGTGGCTCAATATGAGTATATGAGCTGCAAAACCCAAATATGTGTGGTCACTCAAGTTTGAGAAGGAAACAGGAAAATGCAGCAGCAAGGGATGCCAACATGCCCACAAGAGCTATAAAGCGACCACAAGAGATCCATTACCATGCATCAATAACAAGGTGTAACAAGGCACCTACAGACTACAGCTATTGGTACATTTGCTTTGTAAACAACAGTGGAAAATCTGTTTGCCATTATCCTTGAAACGGTCGCTTTAAGCTTCTGTGGTCAAGTTAAAGAAGCCACTTCTTCATCATGTGAGAGTAAAAGAATAGACCTGCTGAAAATCTAACACCTACCTGCACGAGTAAGCACAAAAAAGTTCACTCCTATGGAGTTAAGAAATATCTTGCACCATTTCAGACACTTGCAAAATCTTCAAAGCAGCAAAATCCTGTGACTAAGCACTTCTGCAAAGGAAACAAGCAACTTTAAGTAGGAAGGTTAAAGAGTCAAAGAATGGTTTGTTGAAGCTTGGTTTAGTTGCGAGCATATTCAAGCCAGTTTGAGCTGAGCTCGGGCTCTAGCCAATCATATGATGAGTTCAAGCTTAAGGTAGCTACTGCTCATCTAATATCAACTCTCAGCAGTTCAACTCAGCTGAAGGATTTTCTTTTTCAGCTCAGCTAAAGATATCCTCTTCATTTTCTCAACTCCTAGCATAGAAGCTTTAAAAAGGGAACCACCACTTCCACAATTGATGTGTGATTTCCCACTCCAAAGCTTTATGTAAACCATTGGAAACATATTTTTAATATATCCAAATTTAACTGAGCTGATAGCCCTGAGTACATGTTGCTCGAGCTCAGCTCATTCAGGCAACTGACTGAGCTTGAAACAAATTCTAAATGACCCAAGCTTGAGCAGTGGCATTTACATAGCAGTCCTTGCAGCACTTGCCACTGCTTTGGTTAACCAACAAACAATTACATACATGATTAAATTCAATTGGTACAGTTCTAACTGACAAATGAACAATATCAGCAAAAGGTTATGGCATACCAGACACAATACCTCAAATAGGTGTGATTTAAAAAAATATATATATATATACAGTCAATGCTGTTTTTTAGTACTTAGTGAAATAGACTATCTTAAGTGAAATAGACTATCTTTAGATATATAAGCAACATTATATTACAGACTATCAAACCAATCATCAATCTTCACATAAGCAATTTTTGAGATTTGTTTTCCATTATCAAGGCCAACAAATCATGAAATTATTTACCTACCAAAGAATGAAAAGCACAGAACTTGAAGATACACCCAGTTGGGACTTCCCCCAGATACACTCATATTACTTCAATGAAAGTTATTACATTTCTAGATGAATAATATGAGTGTTACAATGCATAGTTCCCACTCAAATTCCCTTACAGCGCATGCTAACTTGCTGAAAATGAGGCAACATGCAATTTTACTGATGGCTAATAAATAATAGATGCCCAAAAAAAGCACCTCATACTCCATTTCACAAAAATATACAAAGGCATATTTAAAACAAACCATTTAGAAGGACCTCATATGTTTGACATCAGATTTTAGATCTTTGTGGGTGGTTACACTCTCATCCATGGTCAAATGCATGTTCTGAGAGTTGCTCAAACTTTTATCTGAAAATTTGGCATGTATTAGACCTACTTTATTTCCTCGCAACAAACTCTAACAAAGCCTTATCCCAACTATTCAAGGATGGTTCCACGAGCCCTGTTTTGCTAGTCCATTCTGATGTTACCTAGAATACGGATCGTTCAGATACGTGGAACGGGAACGAGAATGGGTACCCGGTACACCACATCCTCTAAAATGTTGTACGACGGGAAAAATTTGTATAAGTTAAACTATTAAAATTTAAGGTACTTCTAGAGTAATTTTCTTAAATAATTAGACATTCAATAAAATATAGTCTATTTTTTTTCAAATTAATCATCTAAAAATAGGTTTCTTGGAACATTGTCGTTATATTTTTTCATCTTATTTTGCCAAGACTCCATTCTCCCTAATTTTTCATTCATTATATATGATTTTTTTCTTCATTAGGTGACCTGTAGGAAATAAATAGGAAAAACAAGGTTCGGATTGCATTGGATTGCTAAATTCATGATTTTGAAATGTAAATGTACCATGTTTCGGAACGCTGTTCCAAAATCGTAAATCGCTATGGTATTAGAGTATTCTTGTAACACTAGTCCATTCAAAGGCCATAATTTCAGTCAAACCAGAAACTTAACTTGTTTTTAACTACCATTTTCAAAACATGTTAGTTAGGTCTTCCCCCTTCTTCTCAACATCAACCTGGATTATAGACGTGTCACTATTCCTTAATGGGCCACCCCATCTTAGTCAACATGCTTTCATTTCATCCACCACTGGTGCTACAACCACCTCATGAATTTCTTAATTTCTAAGTTTATCCTTTACTGTCCAAACATACATATCAGTCCTAGCACTTTGTCCAATGGATCATGGTTAATTTTAAGGTTGCATTAAAGAAGATAAAAGAGAGAAAGTAAAAGAAAAAATGTACATGGATACATAACCCAAGAGTTACATAAAGCAAAGCATAGAGTTTCAATCTTTAAAGGAAAATTTTAAGACGAAAGAGAGAAGAGTAATACAATAGGAGTTTGTTTAAACAAATACACAGACAAATGGGCCCAATAATGAATACTTCTGCAAATTATCGAGGTTAGAAATGCTCCTAATCCTAAATTTTCTTACATTGCAACTCATCTATCTCAACATCAATCTTCTGAAATGGGGAATATTAGGACGACAAAAGAAACTGAATATTCCTGGGTCCGGTACATATGGTAAACACAGGATAATGATTTGAGGTCAACTAACCACATTTGTGGCATTTGAAAAAAAAAAGAAGAGAAAACATCTTGTAAAGTTCTGAAAAATAAAAAAGTTGTCCTGCCGTATAACAAATTTATTCTGGTCTCCCACAGTCACCCTGGTGAGCACATTAAACTGCTAGTTCAATTGCTAAGTCAAGGCTTCATTTTTATTTCTTATTATTTGATAAGTGATTTCTAGGTCAATGCCTTACGACTTCATAACAGATGCAGTGCCTGCCTGATCCAAGTCTAAATGGCCAATGCTGACAGTAACCGGCTCAAATAAGCACCTCAGCTAAAGGAAACTAATTTTTTTTTGAACCATTTGTACCATTTGAAATAAGATGATGAAAAATTTATTCAAAGCTTTTAAAATGGTTGAAAATAGCTTTCCTCAAGCCATAATTACTGTAAACCAATCCCCCCTCCACATATTTGTAGACATTACCTCAAAAAAAATAAGATCATCATTTTCCTAGTAAATAAGAATCCCTTTAGCAGGAGATATGGAAATTTGAAATGATATAGTAAGAGGAATTGAACCCTTTGATCCTTCCTTACATTTGAAAGGACATGGTAAGAGATTGCTACTTATTAACATTTTATATACACTTTTTTTTTAATCTTATTTTTTTATTTTTTTTATTTTCTTTGTTTTCTAGTGTTAAGAACATTGTATTTTAAGAGAACTCTTACCAGTCTTTTATTTGGGAGTGGTCAGTGGACCAGGGGTGTCTCCTCTGGACATTGCTTTATTTCAACTATACCCTTGTATACCATCAAAAATGTCTGTTCGTAGCACGAAATGCAATATTTTTTTATTGTAAACCTATTCAAGAAACCTTTTTCATGTTAATTAAATGCAATCTATTTTAAAGAGTCTAACTATACAACTGTTTTTCTCTTATTGCATCTATTAGAATTATTTCATTGACAAGTTCAAGTTAGTTGGTAAATCATTTCAAGCAACCCTTGGCTCTTCTCCAAAACCTAACTCTCTAGATCAGTATACAAGCCACAAACTTTTCAAGCAATAGCACTTTCACGGTGTTTGTTTCTTTCCAAGTATATCTGATATATAGCTTTCTTTTGCAATCTCCTTTCAGGTTTATAGGAGTTCACCACACATACACTTGAAATCACTCCAGTTCATCCATCGGACTTAATTCTATGCAACAAAGAATTCTATCCAGATTTAGTTCCATGCAACACCCTCTCAGATGTCTCCATGCCACCGACTACCAAGATTAAAGGACAAACGGATTGCTCTTCAGTAACTCCCAGCCATCAACTTTCACTGGGTCCTCGTGTCTTTACCATGTTCTGACAAAACTATGGCTCTGATAGTAGTCTATGTCATGTGTTGTGACGAGCTCCTAGACCTCCTGCTCCTGCTGTCCTACTTATCTTAGAAACCTCCTGATGAATGACACGACTATTCAATATGTATCTCTAAATTATTGAAGCCAATAATCACAGGTCTCCAGGATAAAATTAAACTAGCCATTAACAAGTTAAAAACATAAAATACATTGCAGAAACATACATGACATATACACTCATTCGAATGAGTAAAAGTGTGAGAAGTAAAACAGGAAACTAAAGTCAAAGGACAGAGAAACAAGAATGCTCAATAATACCGCACAAACAACACTCACCAATTTAAAAATTCATAATATGATATATTTTATTATCATCAAAACCAATTGTGTCTCGCAAATTGCAATAAGAAATAAACAAAATTCATACCGGCGGGCGCGATCCACCGTGCATTGCCATTGGCCCAAACCCTCCACTATTTCCCTGCCACTGCTGCGACACCCCCACCATAGCCCTCTGCGCTGCATCCATATTTCCCGCAAACTGCGTCAACTGCGATAATGCAGCCACCGCCGCAGCGGCAGCCGGGTTCATCCCCGCCGTGACAGCCGAATCCGCAATCCCTTGCGGGTAATAGGGATTCTGCTGATTCTGCACATGGGTTTGCCCCATCCCTTGTTGCGGCCTAACCGCATGGGTTGGGTCAGGTGGTATTGGAACCCCAGGAGGGTGAATTGAAGGAGGTTCTTGCTGAGATTGTTGATAAGCATTTGCGTAATCTTGGGTGTAATATTGATTTTGTTGATTGTATGCGTAATAAGCTTGGTTTGATTGATCGTAGGCTTGAACTTGAGATGGGTCATAGGTTTGTTGTTCATGTTGAAGGTGGTGGTGCTGTTGTTGTTGATATTGGTTTGAGAGATCCATGGCAAAACTCAGCTTTCTTTAGCCTTTGGAGATATTGAATTCACCGAGTTCAGCCTGCTATATAGATAGAGATACGGATATATTTAATCCATTGTCACAAGAGGGACGACAGAGCAATGTGAAACGTAGCATGAGGAATATATGAGCATTTGGCAATGTGCTTTTTGGCATTTGCATAGGTCTTGTTTGGCACCAGCGAACTGTAGAGGATCTGGATTTCTGTAGAAAATTCCATGAGTTTTATGGCTTGTTTGGTACTCTTAAACAAATGGTTCTGTCCAAACAGGCCATTCTTCAATACACACCCTTTTTATTGAGATTTCCTTAAGACAACCGCGGTTGACCAACATTACCAATGGGCAGTGGTGGGACTCAGCTGAGGTGGCTGCTGCCCATTGGTCGTGTTGGGCAGCTGCGACTGTGCATGATATTTCTCTTTATTATGATGTGCTAATATGCATAGTTAACAAAGCAAGAACGGCAAAAGAACAAAAGAATGGGACAACTTTAATAAGATTTTTAAAAAATATATGATAATAAAATTCGACATAAAAATATCAAAATGTTAAAAATACAAATATATAATTATTCGGGTATCATACGATCATTAGTCAAAAAGTCGAGACAAAAAATACAGTAATATTTATAGGTAATTTCCTCTTATATGTGGTAGTATGTAGTATTTTTGTCTCATACATATCAATTACTTAAAACATATAATTAACAAACAACCAAATTAAAGTGATAGATAAATAAATTTTAATTTTTTATTTTACTATTTGAATGCTTGATATAAGAATGGGTTAATCTATTATTTTTAATTTTTAAGTTAATATTTTGAGTATTAATAAGAAGTTATACAAAGCATGTTTAATAATTTAAATATCTCAAGTATTAGAAAAATATCACAAATATATATGACACGATACTAGTAAAAAAACACAAATTATGAGTTATACAATTTTTTTCTATAACTGAGAAAGTTTAATAAGTTTAATAGTCAATAATTGTACTATTATAATTATATATATTAAGTATAAAATTAATAATATGCTTAAATTATATCTAATTCTAGTTTTTTTTCCAAAGTATAATACTTGTACCATGCCGTTAAACTGAAAAAAAACATGTATTTTTTATTTAAGTTTCACATCTGAAGTTCTGAAAATAAAATTAAAGTTTTATTTATTTATACATATATAGAGATATTATACATAAATAATACGAGTATTTACTAACTAGGTCCCATGTGAATCGTAACTTTAATTATATGAATGATAATTTTTACAACACCTGTCATTACTTTTTCTACATATATAGTAACAATTAGAATCGTAACTTTTACCACATGGATCGTAACTCTTTTTTTATCACATGAATCACAACCTTTAATTATATGTAAAGTAAATTTTCACCACATGGAAAGTAACTTTGAAGCGAGCACCATGTAGGGATGTATATTAAAGAATTTCCTCATTTTAACTAGTAGTTTTATCAAGGGGAAAGAAAATAAAGAGGTATAAATCACATAAAGACATATATGTAGAGAGTGTGTACACTCAATGCATGTGCAATATTTTTCTTTTGAATTACTGTTAGAGAACGTAGAGTCCAAAATTTTTGAATAATTGAAATAGTTATCAAATAATTACTTAGTTGGGTTATTTTGGTCTTACTTGTTTGTAGGGGCGGCTATCGGCCCGCCTAGCCTTGCCCGATTTTTAAAGGGATTGAGATTAAGATTTAGGCCCGTGAGATCAAGCTGGGCTGAATTTTAGGCCCGATTAATTTTCGGATAGTGCTTGGGATTATATTTCAAAGCCTGGTCCGAATATTTTTATTTAGTTTAAAAACATATATATATATATATATACTTACTTACATAGATACAAACCCTACATATACTCACATTTATATTTCAAAGGTCGACTTGGCCAAAATATTTTTATTTATTTTAAAAAATAAATAAATATATATACTCACTTACATTTATAAAAAGTAAAAAAATATGTAATTTGATCGGGCTGGTGGACGGGCTTGGGCAACAAAGTGGAGGCTTGACATTGGGCCGGATCAGACTGAGCTCAGGCTACTATCCAAACTGTTATTCCTAGATCAAGCCCGCCCTGTGCCAGTCCCGCCGAGTGGCCAGCCCTACTTGTTTGTCCTTTCTCTCATTTTCCCCATCTGATATGTTCTTTCACTTCATGGGTAGGCCAAAATAGTTTTTTGGACAATAAAAAATACATCATGCTAGAAACAAAAATAAAAATAAGAATGAATATTGCCATTTCGTAACTGTTCAAAATAATTGAGAATGGGAATTATGATTTGAGGCACTAGACCTGCAACTCGAAAGAGTTAATTATCTATGGGGTAAAATTTTCATACACTTGCTTAACAGAACTAGAACATGATAAAGTTCCAGAAATTTGATAAAATAAAGTTACGGTTTATCGTTGTTGTATGCTGAATTTTTATTTAGTTATTTTTTCAATACGCTACATCAAAGGCTACCCTAGTCTAATTGTTTTTGCCCTTCTCTTTCTTCTGTTTGAAGTGGAAGTAGCTATTGATGTACTGATGATAAATGTTAAAAGGAAATGTTATATAACAGTGAGTTTGAACTCAGGAACAGGGACAAAATAACTCTTAAGAAGGCAAAGAATTCGAGGCAAGACAATTGTATCAGAACACAAAAAGGTTTGATAATGACAATGGTTATATTAACATTGCTGAAAAAGAGTGGGAAATTCTGAGAGAGAGAGAGAGAGAGAGAGAGCTTACTCTCTCTTGAAAAAAGAAAATGTTAGAACAAAAAGCTTTCAGCCTCTCATTTCTGATATTGCTATGTAACAGAACAAACTATGATTATAGGGAAAAAAAATCAAGTGCTACAGTCGTATCCAGCTTTTTTCAGGTGCAACGGGTACAACAGCCATTGCAATTGCGAATATTGCAGTAAACTGAGCTCTTTCCTTGCTAAATTGGGCCCCCCTCCTTGCAGATGGTGAAACCCGGTCATTGATGCTATCGTAGTATTGAAAATTTGTCCCATGAGCAGGAAACAACTTATTTCCCAGATGTGAACTAGCAATTTTTCTCCTCAAAAGGAATAGGAGGGATGCTCTTTCAGACCCTCTATCCTCAAAAGAAATCTGTCTCTAATAAATCAAGAAATGACCTGTACAACAATGCCAATACTTGATCTTCTTTAAGAAGACAACAGGCTCCTCAAATGGCAGGATTTGAGATGTCAGCAACTGCAATGTTCAGACCAAATCTTGGTTGGATGGTATGTATCTCTAGCTACTTCAGGCTTTTCACCAAATATCAGAAGCCCCATAGGCCTAGACACATCATCATTCATTCATGATTTCAGCCGAACAAGAGGTCAAGAATGTCTTTCATTGGTGTGGAAATCATGTCAATGTGAGACTGAATATCCTCAATCTTTTGCCCAGACACCTCAAAGTTCAACTTCATGAAGGTCATCTCCAAGATTACCACTATTCTTGGCAAGCTGCATCGATGAGGAGTCACCAGGCGTAAATGAAGATGGAGACATACTTAGTGCCTTTCCAAGAGGTCTTATTCCAGTCATTTGAGAAGGACTAGATGTATCAGAAAGGCTCCCACTCCATGATGCTGTACGTCGAGAGTGAGGGCCAAGGGAGCTTTTACTGTTTGCCATCACTCCATTTCTCCTGCTTGCAATGTTATCCATGCTAGGAAACCGAGGCATTTTTGCCATTGACGATGTTGATGTTGGTGAAGATGGGTATGAATTGTTCTCAACATATGTAGAGGGACTTTTATTGTTAAAAACAACTCCTTGCAAGTCTTCAGCAATTGTTTGTACTGTCTCATCACCCAAGGCCACGGGAGTAGGGATAAAAAACTTGGCATTGGAACTGACCCCAGGTTTTGCAGCTGAAAGAGGAGGTGACTGAAATAAGGTTGCTGGGGTTCCACCACCCTTGTTGAAGGTGTCAACATACCTGATTATTTTCAATTCAAGAGATAAACAACGAGTGCACAAAAGGAAGGAAATCAAACGCACTTGCAGAGAGCACACAATAAACACCACAACCCACCAAAAATGAAACCAAGCAAAATAAAGGAGAAAAAAAGAGAGATGAAAACCAGATAAGCTTTATGCTGCTTATACCTTGCACGAACACCCATACGTCCATGGGCAGAGAACTGGTTTGAACCAGGTGGAATGGGTGGGATCCCTGAATTCCATTCAGAAGAACTTGGGCTTTTATGTTCTTGTCCACCGTTGGAATGTGAATTATCGATTTTAGGTCCATCTTTTAAAGTGTAATCAGGCATTCTGTTCTGGAAAGCTGCACTTGTTGGTGGAGGTGGCAAGGTGGCTTCCTCAGCTGGAGGGTCCGCCCCTTCTTCTACCCATCTCTTAAGCTTTTCATCATAATAAAATTTGTTTTTCTCACCCAGCTTAGCCTTCAGTAGGAAAACAGGGAGGTATTTAAACGAGCAAGGTAGCCAAAAAAGATAATCCATGCAGCTGAATTTGCTTCAGGACCAAGAAAAAAAAAAAAAACTGAAGAAGGAAAAGAAGGGAGAAAGAAGGAAAGAAGGTAGATCTAAAAATTACCTGACGATCTCCACGGGATCTTAATACCAACCCCACGGTCTTCTGAAATAGTTGTGAGCCAAAACGACCAAAACGGGAAGACCCACCTGTGTCAGATGCTTGTTCTTGCATACCAACCTGACCAAAAGCAAAGTTAGAATACCCAAGTAAACTGGAAATAGTTCAAATATTATATAAGCTTATGAATCTTCCACTGCATGCCTGCACAAGTCCATCAAGGCGATTCATACACCGCATAAATTAAAGCAATCAGGATATGCAAAAGAAGGGCGGGCTAACACAATGGTCAATTATTTGCAAAGCATTTATTTATTTATTATTTTTTCATCTCTCTCTTAAGTAACTTCAAAGGTTAGATCAAATGTGGATACTAGAGAGGCAACTGATACATTCATCAGGATCTTATTTGTATCTTTAGAGCATGAAATTCAGTCCTTCGCCTCACCTTTTATCAAAGATGAGCATTCCAACATTTCTCACCACAATATAAATAGTAAAAAGCCCATCATTCTCTCGTTCTATATCCGTTTTCTTTTTAAACTTGTCAATGTCCTTTTTTAAGAAACGTACATAATTACGTCTAAAAGCCTCATAGACAGGCTTAAAGCCCAAAAACACAACTGTGGCGGGGGAGTTTGGGATAGGGTGTGACTTTTCTGGTGATGGGGTAGGATGTTACCTGGTTTGCAGGTTCACCATTCTTAAAATAGGATGACGTGGTGGTGTTTGCCTATTTGCCATAAAAAGGTTACCTATTTATTTATCAATCCAAAATAAGTGTATACATTTATTTAATACATTTTACATTTAGTTTATGGCACATGGGTGCGATTGGTAATTAAAAAATAAAAATGGTGCTCTCAACTTGTTCCGTCTGTTTCATTAACAAACCGTTGATGGAGGGGAGCTTTCTATTATTGTTAGCTAATTTAAGGGTGTTAGTGTAATTTCAAAAACCACATGGAGGTCCATGTAATTGTCAGAAAGCTCAACATGTATTACTATAATTTGTCCTAACTTTTATTAAAATTAAATATAATAAAAGATATACAACTAGGCTTAAGCGTAACCTCACAAATGGAACTAGTAGAAGTGACAGCAGCAGTCTGAGAAGTTTGTCCATGAAACTGTAATACTTGTATCACAGCTTGGTCCAACAATTGCATTTGCTGCCTCAATCATAGGCTTAACTGCTTAAGTAGGTTTTGTCACATAAACCAAAAGAGAATCTTGAAGAGGCAGAAACCACAATAGTAGAAATTGCCATCCTAATAAAAGCTAAAAGCACAGAAGTTGTTAAAAAAGCAGGAAATTTTCTGTTGGCCAAAACAAAAAAAAATACCTTTCTTGGTGATTTACCAAAATCTGGCTCTGAAATGCTTCTATTGTGCATCGATCGGCTGCTCCCACCTTTCCATTCACTTATCGGCTCCATTGATGCTGAAGGGATCAAAGAAGACATGGCCATTGTTGATTGACTGTTAGACACCCTTGGGCCCACTTTTTGGAGATCATGTTCAGTGCGCTGAGCACTGTTATGTGATATTGATGGCACAGGTGGTGGAAGCCCTCCCACAACACGATGAGCAGTGCTATCGAATAAGTTGAGCAATTTACCCACCAGTTTTGCTGGAGCCAAATTAGCGGAGTATCCACTCTGTAAATGGTGGCTTTGTAAGAGACCAAAATGTAAAGCTGGATTGGGGAACAAACCAAATATCATAGTACATACCTGCTGGTGAATTTTAATCCGCTCCTCAAGAGATGTCACTAAATTTTTCCATGTGTCCACTTCTGGCACCCGACTAGTTTTTAAACACTTGGAAATAGCTTGACAATATCTGAGCCATCACATACGTGTTACAAAATGAAAAGCAAAGAGGCACAAACTTATCTGGAACAAAAGTTACATTATACTTACTTTAAAGAATCTGACACCTTTCCCACTTCAGCTAGCATGTGTGCATAGATAAGCTTGTATGGTTGAAACGGTAATAGAATGAATTGAGGATTTCCAAGAACCTTTGAATATTCGTATATCTCTGTCCTCTGTCCAAATTTTCAGAAGGCTATTTCAAGGTACATTATTCAGGAAATAAAGTGAAATTTGAAATACATAAAGGGGATGAAGAACGTAGATTTATCACGTAGTCCACAAAATGATCAAAATGGTGCCAGTCATATATTACAACTGAAAAAAACATTGCTAGAAAACTATTTACCATGGGCATTAAAACACAAGCACTAGAAGCATGCATTGTATAGATCTTGTATTGGTAAATTAAGCATCTCCCACTCTATTCTTATATGTATGGAAGTGCAGCAATGTTCTAGAGAAAAGGGAAGTGCAGCACACCTGAATGGCATCAGGACTAGCATATGTTCTAGGGAATTTCCAATGATCTGCACCAATAAGACAGACTCGTGCAGTGTCTGAATATGACTCGAAGTTTGCTTCAGCAAATAAATAACAAATGTGGGCAGCAGTAACCTGCAGAACATCGTTCTCATTAACAAGCCAGAGAAGATAATCATCTTTCATGTGCTATTGCTTTGTATGATAACGTTGAAAAGAAATTAAATTGAATTCTTAAGTGTACATTTTCCATATTTAGGGCCTGATATAACTAAAACCTCCAGTCACTTGAGCCTAACAACTAATTGGCCTAGTTCAAGAGTTTGAAATTCTATTGGAAATCAAAGCAACATAAATTACAGAATATTTTTTTTGTTTTATTTCTTTTGGTTTTTCTCCCTCAATTTTCCTGGCAGTTGTAAGCAGGTTTTAAGGGAGAGGGAAAAAAAAAAAAAAGAACCAAACCTCAAAAGAAACCAAAGAAAATATACCTCACCCCTCTCCTTCCATAGGCAATCTCCAAGATGAATAATCACAAGCTCATCATCTTTTGTTCTGTTCGCAGTTATGATGGCTAAATTGTCCTCCCAGCCATCAAGCATACAAATAGCTCCAATCTGTAGTCCATGCAAAATTAATTAAATAACTGAATAAACATGCAGGCCGAGATTGTGCCAAGGAGATTCTGAAGTGGCTTGAAAGTAGGATATCATATGTTTAATGACCATCTGGTACTTCAGTTACATTTCATTTCCGAAGTTCTCATACAGAGTTTACAAGCATCTAAGAGAAGATCTTGAACTGTATAAGCAGTTGATGAAGTACAAATACTTTAGAAAATGGTGTTTTGAAGGTATCTTTGGGATTGGGAAAAGAATCCCTAGCATAACTGGTTTCAGTGGAACGATAGTTCTATAATCCACTACTTAAAAACAAGATCAATTATACCCAGTGCTATAAAAGTTCAAGCTAGTGTTTGGTCATGTGGTTAGTTATATTGGATTCTTGACTGAAATTAATCAAGACATTAGACTAGGTTTACAGGGTTGTATGTCCTACAAATTATTTATTTAGAAATTTCTAGTTACATAGAGCTGCTACTGTACGTAGAGTTCCCATATCTTAAAAATTCTAATTTGAGTTAGACTACGGACTATTATTGGGTTTGCAATCAAGTCTATTGTAGCTTCAGACGTTCTATAGTGGAATTAAGCCATTTGGTTGATAATTGGGAGTACTCACTGAAAGGGAAAAAGCTTGCTTAACTCTAAGAATTCTTGACTAACTATACCCCTGGGGAGGTGAACCAGAGAGGAAGGCAGCCCTTGTAGGGAACGTCTTAGGAGGGGGAGGGAGGGAGGGAGGGAGTTTACTTGCGTTATCAACCCTCATTAAGCCTATAAAGACAGAGAGGAGGCTATAATGACAGTTGATAGAGTAGAAGCTATCCCCCTATTCTAGTAGGTTATCCTAGACCTTTAGGTTACATAAAAAGAATCATAGAATCCATCTAGCTCATAGAAGCCTATAAGAGAACTGTCCTTAAAGAGCTAAGAGTTCAGTTAAGGATTCTTTCTCTTGCTACTTCCTACTGTTACAGTGAGTAAGAAAGGAAAAGTCCTTACTCTATTCCCTCCTAAAGTCGGGAATAGCGGACTTGGAAAGCTTACTTCCCTAACAAACTAATAACCAATAAAGGACTTTAGCTCTGTAGAATGTTAAAATTTCCAAGCGTTTACCATGAAAGCCCTTGACTTAAGATGTAGTTAGGAGTTAAAGAATGGTATCCTTGGGAAAATAGTCCAGTGGTCATGTAATACTAAGTACTCGATGGTAATTCCCTTCAAATGATGATACGTGGTGTGTGAATATATCAACAATTTGACTTTGTGAAATAGTGAAGAAATTTTTAAAGAAATATCCTATCAGATTTTGCCAAGTGGTATTTTTTCTTAAAAATCTCTTTACTACTCTATAAACTCAGGTTACTGATATATTCACACACCACGTGTCACTATTTAATAGAGATTCACAGAGTACTCAGTACTACCTGACCATTAGATTTTTTTCCATTTTCTTAGGGTTATAAATGAGTGTGAAACTCTTCTACTATTATGGATCTCAAGCACGTCTTGTGTAAGGTTATGCACTTGTCAAAAAAGAAAAAAAAAAAAAAGTTATGCACTTATCTATCCCTTTCACGTTGGAGTATTATGAGTTTCTTCAAGGAACCATTCATGGCCATTTCAATTAAATAAATCCATTCATATGTGTTGTACAAAAGCAAGGTTATAAGAGATGCGATGCAATAAAAAGGAATAACAAACATAGAACCAAGGATTTCACATGGTTCAGTAGTCAGTGTGACTACCTACGTCCACAGTGGCAGCGAAATTCTCTTATTACTTTTGAATAAAGCGTCACAACTTATTAGGGTTACATGAATTTATAATGAAATCCTAAACTTGGATACAATGGTAAAATATCCAAAATACCCCTTCTCAGACTTAGTGTTATGAATATGAGTCACTAACTCTAACAAAACGGCTCAAAACCTAGTGTATTACAAATGAAACCTATTTCACTCTTTTTAGTTTTTATCTTACCCCTTTTCCATTAGTTCTGCTAAAAATCAATGAAAAAGACAAAAAAGGTTGTCTTACATCAACACATTATACCCCTTGTATTAGAAGGATGCCAAGAATGAAGTTTCACTATGGTTATTTCCTCTTTCCTTTGGGGGATTAATGGGTTGATTATGGCATGTCAAGGATTGACCAGTCTCACTCAAACAACTAAAATATTAAGATGAGACACATACGCCAATAGTCTATACAAAGTGCTCAAATAGTGCAACCTCTGTTCGAGAGAGATAAAAGATCAAAAAAGCCCTACTCCAAGATTGAGCTCCCCTCTAAAATCCACAATAACAAAAGAAGATTCACAAAAATTTCTTTTACACTAAAAAAGGAAGCAATACAAAAGACTCATCTTCAACCCAAGCACTGCTAACAGCGAGGCATCAAAAGTATGCTATTCTGTTTTCCCCACAAACACCATATGACACATGAAGGCAATCTACACCATGCTTTTTCTTCCTTTTCTTTTGACAGCCAATTCCCAATAACTAAGCACCTAAAGAACTTATGGAGGCATCACCCACTGAACACCAAAAATATTGATCAGTCAAGGATCACAATTCAGTGAATCGAGAGATGATCCACTGACTCCTTTGTCTTGCTACATATACACCACAAATTTGGAAAACTAAATCTTTACTTCACCAAGCTACCAATGGTGAGGATGGAACCCTAAGCCACTATTAATTAACAAAATTTTCGTTTGTTTCCATCGAAATAGCCTAAACATTACCCTTTTCTAAGATACCAAAATGAAACACTGGGGGAATTATGAAATTCTATTGTTATCGTAAAAAAACAACGGAAGGTAGCAAAATGCACCAAAATATAGTGCAATATTTTGAAACAATAAGCTGTGTAGATACGAATTTAGAACCTTTTTTTTTATAAATGTTGTACAAATTTCATTTAGAAAGTTTTGTAATTTACTATATTAATATGTTGTTTCGGAAACATTTTGAAAACATTTTTGAAACGTTTTTATTTTTGTGTAAATTGAAATTGTTCACTGAAATGTAATTTGATCCTTGGCCATTGACCATACAAAAACTGCACCTTAGTTGGCACACCAGTCTTGATACTTTTGAAGGGAAACTACCTCCTCACCTCTCCCAAAATCTTGAGGTACAAGGACTTGACTAAAACTTCCCTCCTTTCTAACTACAACCAGTCAAAATCTAGTACCACATAGAGAAGTTGGAAAAACTCATTAATTGCTTCCAACTCCCAGTCTTGCAGGGATCTAATGAGGGGTTCCCAAACAATCCTTGAGCCTGAGATTCTCAGATAGTCCCCCCATTAAAGCATCCCTGTCCACAACAAAACTATACACGTCTAGGAAGGCCACCAATAGCGAAATGTCCCTGCATCACACATCATGCCAAAACTGGATTCTTTGCCCATTTCCAAAAGCAAGAGTCACATGCTTGGAAATTCCGACCATCCTTTCTTAATGCCTTTCCACAAGCTCATTCCATATAGCTCTCGCACTTCCCTAGGAAGTCTATCCCCTATTATCCACCCCAAACTTGCAATCAATCACTTTTTTTCATAATTGGCCTTCCTTAGTAGCATATCTCCATAGCCATTCCCCGCAAAAGCTTTGATTAAGCTAATGAAAGTGACGAATACTAAGCTTATTGTACTTAGTGGGGTACATTCTTTATCCCAACCCACAAGGTGATTTGTAAATTTCGTACCCAATCTCCCCATAAAAAAATTCATTTGGAACCTCTCCAACCTTTCCTCTACTGAGGCGGATATGGTAAAAATGGAAAAAAAATAGGTAGGCAAGCTTGTTTGCGGGCGATTGTAAGTATTAAGGTTACTCTGCTAAGATGGGTTTAATGTGGCCCAGCTCAAGAGTAGTTCCACGTCATGAAAAAAAAGTAGGCAAACGAGTTAGAAAGAGTGCTCTTGATCAAAGTAACTTTGTCTCCTTTGGATAAGTACTATCTATTCTATCTTGCTAACATTTCCTCAGCAAGCTCCACAATGGTATCCCACACCGTAATAGCCTTAAAGCTAGAACCAAGAGGCAAGCCCAAATACACAGAGGGTAAAGAACGCACCCATATTGAACCTGAAGGAGGTTACCATGCTCTATAGGTCCTGCACCTCACCTACTGAAATTAATTCACCCTTCCCAACGTTGATCTGCAAGCTTGAACGACCTCGAAACAAATCAATACATATTGCAAATATCTAAGTGCTTCTTGTTAACCTCACAGTACACAATGGTGTTATCCCAAAAAAGAAGATGTGACACCTCCATCACTTCCTCTCCTGTCCTATCTACCACAAAGCCTTTCATTACAACCTTCTACTGCTCGTTTCAATATCCAGCTAAAAGCTTCCATCGCAATAATGAAGAGAAAGGGAGGTAAAGGACCACCCTGCCCCAAGCCCCTCAAGCTAGGAAAGAAATTGGAAGGAAATCCATTAACCAAAACAAAAAATCTCATTATAGAGATATACCACCCAACTCACTTTCTTCATCTAACCCCAAAGCCCATTCTTTCCGTAAATGCAATCCACTAAGCTGATGGATCTAAAATCCTTCAATTCAATAGTACCCCCTTTCTTATGAATCAAGGCAATAAAGAAAGCATTAACACTCTCTCCAATGAACAAACTGACCTTAACAGAGTGCTGAAACAAAACCGTGATACTCCCTTGGACAAAGTCCAAAGCTGTTAAGAGAAAGGTCATCATCATCCCATTTGAACTCTGTGCATCGTCCCTATTACAATATTTCTGAGGCCCCCAGCACTTCTTTGGAAAACAACTTATCCATTCTGTCGCTAACCCCTTATGAGTTAGAAGCAGAATCCATCCCATCTAGCAGAGGCTGACTAGTATGTCTCTTCATACAAGTTCTCATAAAACTGGACAACTCCACCTTGGACACACTGGAAGGTAATAATTTCAAAACTTTCCTTTTCTTTTCCTCCTTTTGTGTGACTCCCAAGTGGAGCTACTCAATACGCTTACGATATGATGAACAGTAACCAAAATGAATTTAGAAATTGGATGCACGTGATAAAATAAGTAAACATTGACACTACACATTCCAAAAAATCTAAGCACTGACACTACAAGGACTCAACTATAAACAAATAAACCTTTTTATTATATATATACACACATACTACTATTTCTTTGATAACCATACATTTGCACATGCATTATACAGCACAAATATATACCGTCAACAGATTTCTTAGATTTCTATTTATAATGTTTTTATAATCTTTCTTAATTTTCTATATTAGCAGTTGCATAATGAGGATGTAATAAAGATCAATACACTGTACATGATTACATAATCTGCACTACTACTATCCTATTAGTTATTATACTTCTTTTCCATACACTATATCCTTTTTATATATTTAAAAATTTCAGCTGCATGCTTGAATTGTGGTAGCCATTTGTTTTTCCTCCACTTAAGTATTAGATAGTTTGGGGCATCTTTATCCTATTTTCAAGAGTGTTGGATATTACCGCTATTAAGTGTTAGCTCAGTTGACAAGAAAATTAGTGTTTGGGAAGTGTCAGCCAAGACCCTGAAATTATGGAATTTAATCTATAATAGGGACACATAACAGAGTCAAGAAGTATTAGGGACATGTCTAGGAGCATCTAATTTGTTAGTGTCAACATGCTCTAAACCTATTTTACATGGACTCTTCCAAATATGTGTGAGTACCAGTGTCTGACATTTGACACTTAGGTAAGGATATGAGATATGTATTCGACATGTGTAGTTACACATTCACCCAACATGTGCATTTATGAATTTGAGTTTACCATGTAACCAAGCATAAAACTCTCATATGATACATAAAATGCTCTATGTTACCTTGTAAACACCATTTTTCAAGGTAACATAGACATTTTTCTGTGTCTTCGTGTCCTTGAACATGAGAATTAGATCAATTCAATACTTAGACACATATTTGTACTCGACACTTACATCCAAGTCCATGTGACATAGCCCTAAACGGTTCCTCTAATTGAGAGAGTATGGGCTACTTAGGTGACAATCCTAATCGATTGTGTTTTGTTTTGTTTTCAATTTGCATTTATACTCCTTGCAGATTTGGTGTTCATTTGAAATAAATCTCACAGTAATCTATAATGAATACAACAACGAAAACACTTCACAATCTCCATAGATACATGAAAATGAATATAACATAAAAACAATTTCCATTTGATATCATAAGTTGTTTCCCTCAAAACAACCCATTTCCAGGGAACAATGCAAAATTATTTTAAAATTTGAGAACTTTAGTTGAAAAGACCAATACAGGCAAAACGTAAGCAAAATGCTCATGTTGAGTCTCACATGAGTTTTTGAAAATGGTACAAAATGGACCTGTATTTGTCATTTTACATATATTTGTTTGTCAGGCAATCTGACAAAAGTGCTATCAGTTTCATTCCCTTCAAAGCCTTTGGCATTTAGTTTTTAACAAGTCACTAAATTCAAGTTCTCCTTCTACCTTCACATTGAAATTACTTGATAATACTACTTATCCATCAACCCCCCCCCCCCCCCCCCCCCCCCCCCCCCCCCCCCCCCCCCCCCCAAAAAAAAAAAAAAGAAAAAAAAAAGAAAAAGAAAAGAAAAGAAAAAAGGAACTATTATGGATACAGCCTAATCAATAGTGCATAATGGCATCCAGCTTCTCTTTTTTCTGTATGCCTAGGCTGCTAAAGATCTTAAATTCTAGATCTTCCTTCCCATGGGTTAAGGCCTCCTTTGCATGCTAACATGATCAGAAGCAACTTTTGCCCCTGCTTTGGTGTGTTAATGATTTGTATATTACCATGGTTTAACTTGAATAAACCATCCCCTGTTGTAATTTTCTTTCCTCTATAGATTTTGTTATGCAGCCCTTTAGGTTAAGAGCTATACATAATAAGTTATAATTCTTAATTTGTTTGTTCTTATTTTCTGAATATTGAATTTAAAGTTTTATCCATTTGAGTCTATCAGATTATTTAAAGGCTGGGCAACAACTCACCTCATGAACTAGGTGGTAACCAGACAGGGACCCCAAGTAGAAAAGTCGGGTTTGATCCCCACATTTTCTGGTGCTTAAGAGACTGATATGATGATGCCCTTATCAGTAATAAAAGTAAAAATAATATGAATGGCAGTTTTTCAACTGGAACACCAGTATTTATCTCAGGTCATACATAAAACAGGTATTACGACATTGCTCTAAAACTGTAAGGAACTAGTTAAACACAAACATGATAGATAGGTTAACCAAACTTGCAAGTAAACGGAATTGGTGACGGTTCCTCTAACACACGAAATCTCTTTCTCATCCACATAATAAGTTGACATACCCCTTTGTGTGATTACTATTTCAATAAATTTTCTTCTCCAATGTGGGTTGAGTACAGGCCCTTTTCTTTTCTTTTTTGGCAATATTGACCATATACGTACGGCGATCGTGTCTCACCACAAGACTCAAGCTTCTCTTATTCAATTTACTTTCCCTAAAACCTTGAAACTCAAATGCCACTTCCTCCTCAGTTTTGGTGCTAACCTCGGTGTACTGGGTGCATTCAAGTCAATGCAGAGAACCATAACAAAGTTGAGATAACCTAAAAACCTACAAAAGAAAAGAAAGATTCACGTTTCTGCCTGTTTGGCACAGCTTTTTTCAAGCTTTATTGGCTTATAAGTAAAGGAGCCAAATTTTTTTAGTTTTTTTGGTTTTTTTTTCCTTTTTTGCTTATCTTAGCTTATAAAAGCAAAAAAGCTGAAAATTTTTGGCTTTTTTGCTTATCAGAGGAAAAAGCAAAATGAAAAAAACTAGAAAAAAAGCAGTACCAAACAGGCCTCCAAGAACGAAAACTAGGAAGCAATGACATCTTTAGCTATACAAATCCGTCCCTGCATACTTAAAAGTGTGCTGATTCCTCTCCTTTCACACATGCCCATCAAACACAGGTGCCACCATCCAAGGCTTTCTTCGCCTTCTTCAAGTTGATACCCTCCCGCCCTACGCTCGTATAACTGGAAACTGATCTTAGCATGACCCACTGTACACCAAAAGTAGAAAAAAAGCATCTTCCGCAAATCCATAACCAACTCTCGGTGGAGTAAATAATCAATTGATCCCTCGCTTTCTTGCACATGCGGCACCAATTAGGGAGCAAAACTCACCTCTTTCCCAGATTTTCAATAGTAAGGATATAGTGACTATAGTCAAAGACCGCAATCCAGAAAGAAAAACACTTTCCAGGAACCCTTGTCTTCCAAATGCTCCTTCATGAAAATGTACTTCCCATGCTACTCAAAAGAGAGGATGGAAGAACTGAATTGAGAATCATCCGTTAGTTTCCTTCATCACATTCTCCCTTCTGTAGGGATCTCCATCCCATACAAGAGCTCAAAGAATTCAGCCACTGCCTTCAACTCCAATCCTGTACACTCTAACAAATTGACGCTCCCACACTACGATGGTAAATCATACCCAAAAGGACGATCTCTGGCCCCACTCTTAACACTTAAGTGCCTTCTGTTGGTAAAGACTAAAATGTTTTTTTTACTCAACCACACTAAGATTGTAAAGGATAAATAATACTGGAGGCTTCATTTCTATTCCACACACGTATCAAAGAGGATTCTACAGACCTACGGGGAACCATTTGGAAACTATGCAGCCAAAGTATTCCCATCAACTTGATAAGCCATTCTAAGTAAAAATGTATATCATGATGCATGGTATTGGCTAATAATGATTCATATGGATGGATTGTTACATTGGGAGTCCAGCAACGTGGCTGAAAGAGACACTGCTTGTGCAGCTATGAATTGAAGTCAAATAGTTGAGATATAAGCCTTTTCCTGGTAGAGTTGAACTAAAAACGACATGAATGACCCACATGAATAAGATTAAAGGGAATGAAAACATAACATTGGCCAGCAAATAAGTCGTCTTTTTCAGCAACAGTTTGAAGCTAACATATCACCTCAGAAGAATGTTGAGATATTTTTACAGCACCAGGCAGACTGCTAGTACTCGCAGTATTGGAAAATACATCTGCAGGTTGCCCTCCAATTAGCAGGCATAACGTCCGCAAAGGTGATCCCGCTTCTATCTGGCGAAGTGCCATTTGTTTCACGGTATCACCATAAAACTGCATAAATTCAAAAGAAAGAAGAAATTGTTAACCTCAAGTAGAAATAAGCTGTGACATCCTTTTCCGTATATGGACTAGCTTTGATAAATTAGGGCCAAAGTCATTCTGAATAGGGGAAGACACCAAATGGATGGGGAAAAAAAAAAACCAATATTAACCTGGTCACCAAGTTGAGCTGCAAGAACAAGGGCGGGCCCCCACAATTGACCTTCTTGTGCACATTGTAAAGCCTCTTTTATTTTACCACAAACCAGAAGCTTCTGGACCTCAAGAGCAGTAGCCTAAAGCACCATTACATATTCATTAAATGAGGAAATATTCAAGTTTAGAGAAAAATATAAGGAGAAATCAAGCAGAAGAAACATGTTTACCTGTATCTCTCCTTCAGAGGGCAAGTTCTGCAAGCAGTGACTAAAAGCACCATATTCATTAACATTTCTGCTGGCAGATGCAAAGAGCTTAGCTACAGCTGATTCTGGACAATCACTTGCCTAGGAAAAATGATAAACCCAGAAGAAGACGAATCTTACTAATCAAAACCAAAAGAGAGCTATAAAAAAAGAGGCAATAAACGGGAAAGATATTTGGATCTCAACTTACAATGTATTACATGCATCCTTTAGTAAATAGAGTACTGAATCTAAATCATATATTATTAGGAACGGCCAGAGAAAATAAAATTAAAATTTCAAATTAGTGAGTATTCAAGCCAATCCGAAAAGAATGATCAGAGCTCATAAAGAGAGGTTGTTGAATATATAAGGGCACTACAAGTCTACAACTACATTAAGGTGGGAGGGTAAGGTAAAGTTGAGATGCTGAAAATTCGCCCAAGAGTCACTCCACCAACCAGAATGCTAATATATTTTTTTTCCATAAAATCCCGTCCAATAACTAACTAATAAAAGTAATAAGTTAAAATTCTATTTCAACTACCTCCTACTTCTTATGAATAGAATGAGCCCTTTTGGCGAAGGGTAAAAAGAATGGGTCCGTATCTCCTACAGGAATGATTTGGAAGATCCAAAACCAAAGATTTATCATCTCTATGAGATTGTATCCTGAGGAATATCCATGCCAGGAAATTAACATAAATCAATACATACATATAGGTGTACAAACCTACATATATAGGTAATAATAATGCATTGTGTTGCAACAGACCAGGCATTTTATAATGAAAGCAAATTATTTGAAGATGTTCAAAAGCAACAAGAATGAGAAAGTGCTTTTTCTCTCCTTTAAGAGGAAATAGTATCATTAAGTGAAATCAGTGTTCAAGCTCCAATATGTTACTGCTACATAAAAATAGCAAGCAAGATCTCATATAACAGAGAAACAAAGAACAAAAAGCTAGACCAAGTAGATGAAATTTACCTTCAATGTTTGGTCAGTGCCAAAAGGAGATCGAAGTTTTCCATAACAATGGCATGCTATTTTCAGCAAAGAGAGAAGCAACCACAAAAATTCACCTTTTCTGTAGTCTTTGTCTAGAGATTCACTGTTAGCAATCTCCCCATCAATCCATTTACTCACCTCTCTACTTCCAACATTCCCACCAACCAATGGACCGGGAAAAGCTTGCTGACACAATGTACGAAAATAATCACAAGCTCCTGATCCAATGCATGAAGCATCAGTTTTGTCCATGACAATATCCATCAAGTTGAGAATATTAATGACACCTCCAGCTGAGTCCTTTACATGAAAAAACCATTAAAATTGAAACCTTTAATAGCAACAATAAAGAGACAAGGACGCTTATATGGAAAAAAAACAATTTAATAAACAAATAAAGAAAAAACAAATTTTAGGAAATTGAAGTATGGAGTAGGAGTAGAGGGAGTCTAACCTGGCCTCCATATGATGAATTTACGAAAGAACTGTTATCATTCATGAATATAAGTTTTCCACCAAATCCAAAGGTCACCAGAGCATGTGGAGGGTGCCCAGCTGACGACCTCCCCTCACTGGAGGCATAAGGGAACTGAGTGCCACTTTGAAGTGGCTGCTGTGAAAAATTAGGTGATTTCTGACTATCAAAGTAAGCAGGTGAGAAATGCATCTGTTGGCTTGGCTCCAGCTTATGCTGATTACTATGCTGAGAGAAGTTTACTGCAGGGATAAAGGTTTGAGAAGCAGAAATGATATTAGCACTAGCAAAACCCTGATTTGTCTGCTCGGGTAAAGTAGCTGTTCCAGAGGGTTTGAACCACATTTGCTGATTTTGTTGACCAGAAGGGTTGTTCGCATGATAACTTGAAACATTAGGATTACATGATTCTTGATTATCACTTATACTAATAACCCCGCTGTTAGGAGGTGACGCTGTTTGCCATGTATTCCTATTAGCACTACCAAAACCCTGATTTGTCTGCTCGGGTAAAGTAGCTGCTCCAGAGGGTTTGAACCACATTTGTTGATTTTGTCGATCAGAAGGGTTGTTTGCATGATAACCTGAAACATAAGGATTATGTGATTCTTGATTATCAGTTATAGTAATAACCCCACTGTTAGGAGGTGAGGCTGTTTGCCATGTATTCCTATTCTGCTGATTGTAACCACTTGTGGATCCAGCCCAGCCGAAAACTTGGCCTTGGCTACTCAGGCCTCGTGACTCAAACTTTCCAATTTGATCAAAGTTATCATGCATGCTATGATTTTCTTCAGGTAGGAAGTCACCGGTTGAAACAATCCCATCCTGACTCTGCTGGTTGTGACGGGCAATGATTGGCTGGTTCATAGCTGCCGTGTAGGACTCCAAGAGCCGCCATTCTTGGGCAATTGTGTCATAGTACCAACCAGGGTACTGGGGATCAAACACCATATGGGCTGGGTACTCCACATTCTGTTGTGAATCATGATTCAAGTGAGTAATACTGGCCGCTGTACACTCTGCTATGCTTCCTAAAACAGAGTGAGCTGGTTGTTGGAAATAATAAGCATCTGATCTTTGGTCCGTAATTACACCATCACCAGCTGACTTGATACTGGCATCAAAATTCTCCTGGGTATTCACGGTAGCATCATAACCTTCCAACTGATGCCATTGCCCAGTGCTCGGGTCATACCTCCAGCCTGGATAGAGGTTTTCCCAGTATTGACTGCTATTTAAGTCGTGCTCATCAATGCCCTGTTCCGTGTGTGACCCATACTTTTGATCTTCTTTGTGCTGTACAGAACTATATGAACTTAAATCACCAGACATGTCTTCAGGAATACTGCCCACATTGTGGGATGCTACTCCAGAATTGCCTGCGTCATTTCCATACAGATCTCCTGAACTATCACCCATTTCATTGAAAAAATCTGAATACGACCCAGTTCCACTCCCGCTATGAAGATGTGAGGCAGAGTTAAATGCACTCCAATCAACCTCGTTAACAACCATTCCACTTGAAGCACTATCATTGCCCTTCTTTGAATCGAATTCACATTTTGCCTGCAAGGCATCATCATTCGAATGAGCTACATTATCAGGGGTCAGTGAAACATCCTCAGCAACCAAATTGTCCTGATGAACATCCGAGGATGCTGAAACAGCCCCACCACCAGATTTCCTTTCGCTGTTGACCCCACAATCGACATTGCCACCAGAATCTACGTTGGCAGCATCAACTTCACCTATACTTAAGTTTGCAAATGCCTTCATCTCGTCTGACCCTTCATTTTCTACAAAACTAGGGCCAGATCCAGCGATACCAGTATCATCTTCGTCAACCAATTTATTGAAAAAATCCTCATCCGGCCGATCCTCCACTTGAAATGGAGGTGACTCCATCTATGTTAAACCAAACCTTACTGTCCCTCTCCAATTAACGCTGTCCTTCCCGATTACACTAGAATTCAATCGAATTCACCATATGTACATAACGAATCATGATAAATTTGCTTAAGCCCCTAAATTCCACAAATGTATCACCATTCACCGTCTGAAACAAAACACATTCCAAACAACAACATTAACATTGGTGTTCCAAAGTGCTAAACCAAACAATAAAAGAACCAAAACAAGGAAGATCTAGGGTTTTAGGGATCTCAATACAGAAACAAGATAATGATTCATGGCTTAAATACAATGCATTCGATTGAGTAATGAAATGTGATCCATTGTACAGGAGAAAAAGAGGGAATGGCTTACCAACAAGGATCTGCGACGGTCTGCAAGGCGATGATAGAGAAACTAGAGAGAGAGAGAGAGAGAGAGTCGAGACAGAGACAAAGCATGGATTTCGCACCAGGAAGACGAGTCACCCCACCTACCTAAGTTTGCATGTTTTGATTTTGATTATTTATATATTTTTGGAGGTCTGTAAGCGTATATATATACGTATCCATATAAATGCATGGGCAAGTTGGGTACAAAAACCCTTGTTATGTGCACGAGATGAACTCTCCCCTCGGAGAAATTATACGAGATGAGCACGTGTCCGTCTTCCTCGCACGAATTGGTGTGGGTCCCTTGATATTTGAGTTTTTTGATTTCGCTTGGCGAGAAATTAATTATAGAGGAATTGATAAACCACGTCATTATAATTTTATAGTGTAATTATTTATTTATGTAATATCTGTAGGAAGACATAACACTTTTTAAAAAATGAATTTTTAAATTTAAAATTTTATTGCGCCTGCGTTTAAATTAAGAATTTTGTAAGGACAAAAAAAAAAAAAATTACATCGTATGTTTAGTTATTAGAGAAAGTGGAGGGAGGGTAAACCAACATAAAACATAAAGAAGTCTCATTTTGTAATTTTTTTCTCACCTTTTACTTTTATTTTATTTTTTTACTTACACTTTATCTGGAACCCAAATTTTCGGTGAAAAAAAGAAAAGACGAAAAAAAATTAAACAAAATAAAAAAGTAATTTTATTTTATTTTTTTATCATATATATATATATATATATTTTTAACTGAAAATTCGAATTCCAAACGAAACGTTAATGAATCATGATTTGGACATAGGAATCTTGTTTGGTCAAAATAACAATTTTTTTATAGCAATCTCGACATAGTTTGACTCACATTTCTTCCTGTAACACGACTTCAATAAATGTGTTACACGAACTACTAATTGTAATGGACCACTGGTGATATATCATTAACTTGAAATTTTACCCTAGGGTTTTGTTAAGATGCATGGACAGAAACTAGGTGTTCAGAGAAGAGAAGACAGTAGAGGGAGCTTTATAAGGCCCATGGGCCATTTTGTTAATGCAAAAACTGTGTACCAACTTCAGTCAATATTTCTAGATGTCTCCCCTAAGTCCCCTCCTATGGCTTTGTTCATGGTTATGTAAAATAAAATATGTAACTTATCACTGCAGTATGTAAATTTGTCCCGACACTCATGGACTGTTTGGGCCCAAATTTCTTTGGATAGGCTGGGCCTCTCATATCAAAGCCCAGCTTGAAGAAGTTAGAATAAATTTAAAATTAAAAAAAATACTAATTCTGCTCAAAAAAATCTGAAGCCTAGTAACCCGTTAGGGCCTAGCCTAGGCCTAAGGGTTAGAAAATTGGCCAGTCTGGCCCATTCAAACCCGACCCAGCCCGGCCAAGCACAAACCCGGCGGGGCCGAGCAGGCCGCACCTACATGGCTATCAATTCCTGTTAAGACATCAACTTCCAATGGGGTACAATGGCTGCTAGAGTAACCATTTTGGAGGTTGCTGAAGGATTCCTCAATTTCATTCAGATGCTAAGTATGAAATTTTAATATACAGTTGAAGAAGATGGCAATGGAGAAATCGTTTCTCGGAGATTGCTTTCAGAACATGGTAAGCTTCACAATCACGTCAGTAGGTTGAAAACGAAAGGAAATTGACAAGATTAATTAGACATGAGATAGTGATTAACCTGCTAATGGAAATTAGTTAATTACCTTAATATTATTCAGAAAATGTGAAGTCAATTGTCCAATCAAAATTACCAGGCATATGAGAGAGGAGGAGGTATAACAACATTAATATTCAAATGCCAATAACAGCAACAACAACAATGATTAACAGTGCTCTATTAAACAATTCTTTTTTAAACACGGAAATAACATCTTTGCACATACCTAGCAACAAAAAAAATCTCTTCGCATGGAAGGGGCAACGCTGCATACATCTTACCTTCCAGATCGTGTCGTGAAGTGGTCTTGTTGTTGGACTGTCCTTTTTTAAGCAATTGTGCCCTAAAATTTTACAACTTCCAAATCTGCTCTCACATGGGTATGTTTGGTACAACTTTTTTTTATTTAGCTTAATTTTTTGATTTATAAGTAAAAAAAACTAATTTCTTTTATAGCTTTTTTGCTTCTATAAGCTAAGATAAACCAAAAAAAAAAGAGCAAAATAGCAAAAAAAAAAATAGTTTTTTAGCTTATGAGCCACAAAAGCCATAATCTTGGAATAAGCAACATTCAAAGTAGATGATGGAAATAGAGCAAGTTGCACACTTCTCATGGCATACTGTTTTGGTGGCATGGATGTTTGGCAATGCCATTGGTGATGCTATCAAGGTATAATATAAGAGGGAGGACAAGTCCAGAGCATCTGTAATGGGCTGTTGGGGTGAGTTCACATGTGAAGCAAACAACACTAGCGTTGGGTAGTGCAAGGCCATTGAGTGTGTAACTCACTAGGAAGGGGCACGGAATCATGGTGTTTGTAGCGTGAATCAAAGGTTATGTCTAGATGGTGCATGAAAAGAATACACTAATAAAGTAAAATTTTAAGAGAGCTAAAAAGAAGGAAAAGGAAACAAATTGGGTGGGATAATGCAACACAAAAGAAAAGGTTGTGGGATAAGCTTGTCTTCAATGGCAAGAAAAAATGGGTGAGGAGAGAAGTCATTTGGCTTTGTTTGGCTGCCAAGAAAATGAAGAAGAAGAGAGATATGTGCGATCTCGTTTTAGCAACCAAACTAAGCTGCTTTCCTTTTCCATTAATGTCACTAGCTAATCTAATATAGGGTTGCTTAGGGTTGTGGAGTTACTCAAAGGTTTCGTATTAGAAGATCATTTTCTTAGTGGTGGTTAGGTTGTGTGAACATTTTATTAGGGTTATATAGCCAAATTTAAAGAAAAAGCAGCATAGTTTGCAAGAGTTTCTATTGTCATGTATAAAACATCATATCAAGTGATCACGCGTCAAAATTATTAAAGTTTACATATGACATTTGTTATTTAATTACTCCATAACTATCCAACTTAATTTGTGTTTTGTTTTTATTCTCTCATTTTAATGACTCTTTACACGTGAATAGCGTCAGAGATCACCACGTATCCAAGCAATAAGAAACTACTGATGCATGCTCTGCAGGAAATTTTTATCCCTTGTGAACATGTTATTAGCTTTTCCTAGCCGCATTAAATACAGGGACTAATTTTCAAACATAATGGTGGACAATGTTAGTGGCACAAAATAGATAGACGATGACTCCTTGATTTTTCAACAAACCATTCGCTAAGATGTTATTGACTACTGTAACACTTTTAATTTCTTTTGATAAAAGTACATTGCCCATTTTGCAATGAACATTGAGTTGTGAATTTGAGATTAATAGAGGCGAGTAGAATATTGAGTTGTTCAAGCTCCACTTTATAGAATCGTACTGAACTTGAGTTTGTTCATAATCTTATTCAAGCTTATCAATTTGCCTAACATCCAATGATCCAAGTCATGCTGGCATTTGTTATTTGAACATTTTAGAGGCAACATAGATCACTTCCACTACTGATCTTACTTCCTCTAACTACCTAAAGGACTTGGCTCTATTGCATGTTAACTCTTGTTTTTTCTTGTTAGAAAAGTGTCCTGATGTGTTATATCACAATAACAGCATGCTACTTGCCTTCTCTATTGGCATGCTTGATAGAGCCAAACCTCATGATCCTTGTGCTCCACTTCTACACAATTGAGCTTGAAATCAAGTTGGTTTTTGATTGCTTAGTCTAGTGAAAAGCTTGAAGGAACTGAAGTCAAGAGCTAAGATATTGTAATTGTTCATGAGTGGCTTAATGATTTATCAACCCTGTGTTTCTTTTAAGCAAGGAAGTCTGAGGGGATTAAACAAACAAGTACAAAAAATACAAAATTTCCTTTATGTTAACAGTAATTCTATACCATCGCCACATTATTATGTGAATTTTTTATATAAATTTTGTAAAAGAATAACATTTTTTTTATAGTAATTGACCTTTTGGCTCTTTAATGTGTGAAAATTGGTGTTAGCAAGAGGCTGGGGTTAATAATTGACCCTATATAGCTAATTAGGCCAATTGATACTCCCTATGTGATCTCCAATCAATAATGGCATTGGGTACATATAGTCAATTCCTTTCAATTCTAAACAATTTCTAAGAATTCTCTTTTTCATATCTAAGAAATTTATCTAATGTTGTGTTAGAAACTGAATTTATCAAGAAAAAAGTAAAAAAAAAAGGAAAAGGTGAATAAAAAGAGAACAAAATTTTTTTTTTTATTACCAAATTTTTGATCTACGCACAAAGCATAATTCAACCACCCAAGTGAATAGTTCAAGCCATCTTTTACCAAGTTTAGCTCATCGAAGTATCAAATTGCAGTGCATTCTAGCACATAGAGTTTGCATCCAAGTCTGTTAAATTTCCTTCAATTAAACAGCTCTAGATACATGGAAAGTAACTCGAAATTGTATGACCGACCAAGTGTATTGCCCTCTATCCAATGACTTCGATCGGCCATTTGGAGAAGTTAGAAGGTATCTATCATGGAGCCCATGCTCACAAGACTATAATGTTTCTCATGAACCACATAGTACTCCCCACTATTAATGATTTGAATATAACTCATGGATCGACTTCAACAAGTGGAGTTGAGAAAGTGCTGTTTGATATATTAGGAAAATTCCATCTTGGTGGGCACTTTATTTTAAAACGATAGGTCTCAATTTAACCACATCTTTTTGTATACAGTTTCACTACACTTCTATATTTTTTTTTTGTTTCTATAATAGATTCTATTATTCTAAAAATTTTGTACAAAATTTTGCATAAATAATGATGTGGTATTAATAGTTTTGTAGTTAAAAAACATTCTTGATAGGTTATTTATTTTAAAGTAATAGAAGAAATTACTTGTTACTCTTATAGCACCAAGTCACTCTCACTTCACTTCTCACAAAACTATGAATCCTCCCTACTAAGTAGGTTTTCAGGTGAATTTGGGAAACATTAAATAATTTTTTTAGTAATAGACCTAGAAACTTGACTACATCATTTTGTACACTATTTATATATGTATATTATTACGCATTATATAATGTGATGATGTATTGTTGGTTTGAACTTTGATGTGAGAGAGAGAGAGAGAGAGAGAGAGAGAGAGAGTTCAAATTATTGACTCGTTCCTTTTGAAGCTTTTTTTCAAGCCATAAGCCGGCAAATGAAGGGTGTTTTTGTTTGTTTCCATCTTTTCATTTGGAAAAAAAACTTCCACAAGTCTACAAACACCTTCCTCTCTCTCTCTCTCCCCCCTGCCCCCCCCCCCCCCCCCCACCACTTGGTGGTGGTGGTGGTGTGAGAAATGCGAACTAGCACTCACTCCCACAAACACAACCTTACCTTTACCCCTCTTTCTCCTTTGGTTTTTGTTTTCTTTTTTTAATCTTCTGAATGGAACAAGGACCGACCGACCCACCGACTCTATGACCTTCAAAAACTATAAAGGCCATCCAAGCCAACCCTAGCTGTCCTACCATTACTATTTTACAGTTTGGTAATGTGTTTTTTGGTTGATTAGATCAGCATTTAAGATAAGCATTGAAAGATAGTGAGGAATAACAAGGCATATCATGAGAGGTTTTTTGAACACCCTAGATAAAGCTTCCTTTGAATAGGACATATCCACTTTTCAAATCAACAAAAGCATCAAATGGAGTTTTAATTGGGAATTTCATACATAATAAAGCGAATAAAGCTTGTGTCCAGTTCACTAAAAGTTGATTAGAGACATGCTGTTTATATAAATAAACTAAGTTTAAATATATTTTGAAAGTCGTTTATTTTTTAAGCAAAACTTATATGAACGCTGTGACTATAAAAAATTGAGTAGCCCAAACTCTGCTTAAGATCAGTTTAAAAGATAAACAAAATACATTTTGAAACTCGTTAAGTTTTCAAACTAAGCTTAAACAAGTCACTACTTAGTCACAAACACATATTCTTATAAAAATAGTCTCCCCAAATTACCAATTATCTCAGTAAGAAAAAAAGAACAAATATAGATAAAAAAATAGGAAAAAAAACAATTGAAAGGTATCAAAGGAGGGGTCAAAAAAGAAGTATATTCTAGCACTTGACTTAGTTGCGCTAGATTTTATTAACTTTTCTCTTTTAACCTTTTCTTTTGTTGTGGAAAGCAAGATAGGGAAGGAATCTTATTAGCCATTCAGGATAGAATATTAGTATGACAATGTTGACCTCAAGCAAGGCAAAATATCATCAAAGAAATACAACTGATTGTGTGTTTTTTCCCCCTTCTAGTGAAAGTTGGCAAGTTAAATATGTAATTTCCTTTTAAGATGAAAGAAATTTCAAGGCAACAAGAGAATGGTTATTAGCATAAATAACAAAAATAAAAAATAAAAATTGATGACTATGCAAAGAAGAATTTATTAGTCAATTTGAAATTCAACATAATCAAATTGACGAAAGTTGGTTTTGTCTACATATTTATATATACTATACTAGAGGCATTTATTCCTTGTTGAATTTTTATCATTTGAGTCTTTCAAAGGAATTAATTATGGTCTCAAGTTGACTTACTTGAAAAAAGAGGAAAATAAATAAATAAGTATGCAAATTGGTGATTATGAAAGGTTATAAGCATAAATAACAATTAAAAAAGAAAAAAAGAAAAACAGGACGCAGTCCTCAATTTGGCCATATGGTCAAGTAATTCTATCAAGTTCATCCTCAAACAAAGCAATATATAACTGTGCAAAGAAGAATTTATTAGTCAATTTGAAATTCAACATAATCAAATTGATGAAAGTTGGTTTTGTCTACATATTTATATATACTATAGTAAAAGCATTTATTCCTTGTTGAATTTTTAACATTTGAGTCTTTCAAAGGAATTAATTATGGTCTCAAGTTGACTTACTTGAAAAAAGAGGAAAATAAGTAAATAAGTATGCAAATTGGTGATTATGAAAATCCAAAGAACTTTGTGTCATAAGTCAACCCATCTCAAAACTGAGTAAACTTATATACAATTTTTTTTCCCAACACCAGATTGTGAAATCCGTTACGCAATAGATACATAATTAGATGTTCATGAAAGATGAAAAAAAATAGCTCAATGCACGACACTCTCACCATTGTAATTTTGGAAAGGATCGGATGCGAAATCATAATACTTATATTTTGTGGAACTGTGATTTATATGCAGTTCAAAGAAAAAATTCCCTGAAAATATGGTCAACCTCAATAATGCTATGCTTTCAATAAACTTTCAATTATTAAAAGGAAACTCAAATATTAAATGATACTGAAAATTTTAAAAAAAGAAAGAAAAAAAAAAAGCAAATGGAATAACCTGAGGAGATGCTAGTGTAACCATTAATGAAAGCACATATTTCACTCTCATTTTTGCTTTACTCATCCTCGCTTCATATGTGCTTACGTACATAAGTAATGGCTATACCTAGGAATGGCACTATCTTCTTATATTAGAAATCTCTCTCTCTCTCTCTCTCTCTCTCAATGAAATTCAGTTGTTTAATTTATTTATTTTTTGGGGGCGGGGGGAGAGGGTGTATTCAGTTACATTTTGGTTAAGTCATATTAAGCACCCTTAGAGTTAATTTCCTATTTCTATAACACTACGTAAGTTATATGTTACCATGTCGTAATGAGCAAGTTGAAGTAATTATCCAAAACGACAGAATGGTCACAAAATCTTTTCAAAAAGTTACAAAAAGAAAAACGTTGATTTGTTAAAAAATTCTTATGGCCTTTCAAATGAGGTAGCGATAACATTTTATAATTAAGAGTTATTATAGTGAGTATTCTATTTTAAAGTAAATAACTCTCATTAAAAAAAAAAAAATTTATTTTTATAAAAAGGATAAAAAAAGCTACACACGGCTGGGGTTTTGCCATTCATTATGGTATTCCGTGAATGTGACTGAAGTTTCCATTTGTTGTCTACAAGGCCTGCATAAGCCGGATACTTAGGTCATGCCAAACCAAACAAATAATATTCCTTCAGTAAAACAAGGGATTTTTTTGTATTTTCTTTCTGTCATCTTTTCCAGATTTCCCAAGTATAGCCAAAAAAAGAATTAATTATGGTAAATTAATTGTGACACAGAGGATATTTTAGTCATTACATAATTGATCTCTCTCTCCTGTCTATGCTGGACTGAGGCATTCAGATCTGTAAGTAAAGCTTAGAACAGTCACAGGCATGGACAGGGAAGAGAAAAATGAGAGAGAGAGAGAGAGAGAGAGAGAGAGAGAGAGAGAGAGATATGGAACAGAGCAGCAGAGCAGATAAGAGAGAATTAGCTGCTTCTGCTTCAACTTCACCAACTGTACAGTGCAAGTAGTGACATGTGGAAGTTACTTTTTTTGTAATAAAATAATGGGTTATAGAAAACATTTTTACTTATTTATTAAAACAGAAAAAGAGTTGTAGAAACCGTTAGCTAGAACAGCTGGAAAATATGAACAGAAACCATTAACCACAATGCTGAGTTTCTCATCTACAATACATGCAAATTCCACATTTTTCATAGATATAATATATATATACATGTAGTTCAGGCAATGAAATAAATTATTGGTGGTTCCTCTATTAATGGATGTTCTAAATCAGCAGTTACAATGACATAACATAATTCAAAATAAATCAATTACAGTCAAGATAATGAATATAGAGAAACCCATTTGACACAATTGGCCAAAAAAACAAACTGATGTAACCTTAAAACTCATAGATATGAAAAAAGAGCAAAATTTTACCTCTGAATCGATCATTTTGTGCAAACTTTTCAACTCAGTGATTCATTTGCTTGATGGGGTTGACAAATTCAGCATCAGAAACGGCGGAGAGCTCGATTTGGCTAATGTCATCGTCATCAATTGGAGCAGGAAGATTAAGATCTATCAAGGTTTCACCAAATTTAGATGGCGGTTTAGCAGCAAGAATAGTAGTTGCCGAACCAGTAACATGTGATCTCTTGTGCCCACCGAGGGCTTGCCCAGATGAAAAAACTCTGTAACAAACAGGACATTCATGGATTTTTTCCTCCGAAGTACTTGTATTTCTTGTTTCGGCCTCCGATGGCTCACTCTTCGAAATGGCGGTGTTGTGGATTCTAGCCTTCTTGTGGCTGGCTCTATGCCCGCCGAGCGCTTGGTAAGATCGAAACACTTTGTGGCAAGTCTCGCATTTGTACTTCCCTCGAACCCGAGCCTTGCTATACTTGACCTGGTCCGATTCCTCTGTTTGATCATCTTCTGGTTCTGGTTCTTCGTCTTCTTCATTTCTCATCCACTTGTCTCTCGACAGCATCATCAAACAGTAAGCAACGTCTTCATCCGGGGTGGTGTCGGAGATTGAACTCACCGGTTCTGGCTCCGGCCAGGAGGACTCCGGCTTGCCGAATTTGCCAGATTTGGGTTTCTTCATCTCTGGTTCTTTGAGGTTTTGGTCGTGATAATGGTGGTGGTGCTCTGAAATTCCCGATTTTCGAATCCGCTTGGATCGTCGGCGAATCGGGTTCTTCGAAGACTCGGTTTCGCTCTCTCTGTCTTGAAGAATCACAGAGCCAGCATCGGCGGCGAAAGAGAAAACAGGATCTACCATGCGAATGCTCTTCTTTGGGTTCTCTCGCAACCCATAACCCAACAACCCTTTCTCTTCATTTTCTTCTTCTTCTTCTTCCGATGAAGAAGATGAAGCTGACTCGGTCTCGTCACCGAGTTGACCACCGTCATTGGGCGGCGGCGGCGGCGGTTGTTGTCCTTCTGCTTTCGGTGGAACGTATAGATTCATCATGTGAGATCTCATGTGTCCACCCAATGCTCTGCCATTAGCAAAGCTTCTTAAACAGAGCTTACACCTATGTTTGTCCATAACAGAGTGAACCAGAACAAACCCTGCTTTGCCTTTCTCTCTCCTTTTTCTTGCTCTAGAAGTGGCTTGAGGAAGCTCTCGCTCTCTCTCTGTATGTGTGAGACTTCTTCTCCCCTTTGTTTGAGACTTCTTGAGAAGTAGAGAGAGAGTGGTAACTAAAAAGGAGTAGGTGACAAGCATTCCTCCACCAAGAGATATATACAAATATACAAAAATATAATTTATAGGAAATTGCTAAAATTTGGGTTTGGATTTCATTTGCAGTAATTTTCTTTTAAACGGCAAAAGGCAATAAATAAAAATTAATTAAAGCTTGTGCATGAAGGGAGAAAGAGAGACATGTAACATGCGAGAACTTTACCCGTTATCTGTATTTATTTCCATCCATCTCCACATTTCCAAAACTACCCTTCGCTATCTCCCTTTTTCTCCCCAAAATTAATTGTTTTCGCCCCAAAAAGTGTACAATTCAAAGCACTTCCATGTCTTTTTCTCTTGGGTTTACAATGTTTATGTACTTTCTTAATTTAGCAAAATCAAATATTACAGGATTAATGTAAGGGTATTTTGGGAATTAAGTGCAGATTACCTAAATGAACTGGTGGCATTGCTTTTACAAGCCAACAAAACTGCTGGGATTTTGTTGTAACGACGCAGCAGAATGAAACAACACCTGGACCGGACAACCCAAGAATGACCCTCTAAATCCCATCACCTGGCTGTGACCTAAAGGCAAATACAGCCCAATAAATAAAGGAATAGTAAACCCATGTCACACTTGTCACTTCCACGAAGCTGGTGTTCAAACTACATCACCCGCACAACTCCAAATAGTACATTTACTGTAGTTAATGCAATTTGCCTAGTTAAGAGTGTAATCAGCTAATTAATTAAAACTTCAGATTCATTAAACATTTTGCAAGGGTATTTTGGCTCCAAATGTTGAATGTTGGAAGCTTTGGCATGCCGGCTGGCTTTAGAACCTGTTATGTTTTTTATTTTTCTATGTGTTTTTCTGTGTAATGTTTAAATTTGAGTGACAGTAGTTAATTTTACTATATTATGGAATATTTTTTATTTTCTCGTATTTTTTGAGTTGTTTTCTAATAGATAGAGGGATAGATAATTAAGATATGGTTTACTAATTGACATTCTAAAAATTTTCCCTTTAATTTTGGATCTTTGGTTGAATTGTCTGATGAAAATGAAAGGTGGGAAATGAGTTAGAGTGGAAAACTAACCACCCTTTGAGGATGGAGTTTTCCATGGGGAGTAAATGCCGTTTTGTTAGGGGAGATGGTAGACCCGGTCCCTTCCTTATGGTTTGGTTTTAATACGAGTAATTTAGGTTGACAGTACGTGTCATGGTGAGATTTGTCTCTCTCTAATTCTAGCTAAAATTAGGGATCTTTATTTTACTAAAAAGACGTGATCAATGACGGTGAAGAAGCCACGTCACCGTATCGGTATATTATGAGTTATATTTTGGTGCAATATAATGACACGACAGTTTATAGATCATTAATTTTGTTTTTGAATTAAATGTTGCAACCTTAATTTATGTATCGAATTGGAGATTAGAGGAGCTGGATCTATCATTGTCACATTTTACTTTTCTCAATTTTGTTAATTAAGGACGATGAGTACATTGCTAACTCTTTTACTCTACCTTGATATTGTAGATATTATACTAACATTTACATGCAGATGCTATAACGGGTTTATCTTGAAAATACGAAATTTTGGCTCCTTACATATTAGTAAGTTAGATTATTTGTACACCAAAATGAGGCGTGTTAGCATTTGTTGTGAGTTGTGACTTTATTCCAATCTCCAATTAATGCTAGCATTTTCTCGCAAAAGATTTACCATTGTTAATTTCCTTCATAAAATGAAAGGATAATGTAACAGTAGGTAATTGTGGAAGTCTGCGTGATTTAAGAGTCAGAATTGTTTATTGTATCTTGACCAAATATCGGAAAGGACACTTCATACCGTGCATTCAAATATTAATGTCGTCTGATCAAATGTTCACAAAAGGTCAAAATTATCCTTTGAGAAAATAAAGGAAATTTAGTTTGAAGGCTGATTTTGTCATTTCATAAATAATTTAACCTGACAATAGAACCACCTTGTGATTATAATGGAGGCAACAAATATGTATTCTCATGCTTCAAAAAACAAAATTTTAAGTTTTTTCTCATGGAGACTCAATGTTAATGTATGCCATAATGTCACCCAAAATTTTGTTTTTTTTGAATAAAAGGAAAATGGATTTTTAGTTTGACTGCAAAGGTTTTGTTTAATATTTTTTATATGCTTGTTTAGTATATAAAACTGTTGTTATATTTATGTTTCTTTTTTTGTGCTCTAAAATTTAGGTAGAGGCGTGGGCTATGCACAGAATCAAGACAGAGCACACGTGAGATAGTTTTTTACCGCATGACTATAAAGAGTCAAATTCAAAATATATATCAAAACTGTTTGGAATTCTACCGTTGAACTTAGCATACGGGGTTTATGCTTTTGTTTGTTAGAAGATAAAGAAAAGAGAAAAAGAAGCTAAAATAAAAGAGAAAAAATCAAGGGAGGACGACAAAAGAAAATTGATTCTTTGCCCTTGTTTGTTTAAGAAAAATTGATTCTTTTCCCTTGGTTCGAGTTATAAAGTACATATTATGATCATGGCCATAAATCTTAATGATTCGATTGGCCAATGGGATCATGATTTGATTTTCATCATTGTCGTACCACCACAATCTCCATGGGAGGAAGTTTTAGAAAGCACTACTTCATCCCTCGTGGCCTCTTCCCTTACCTCTTCTCTTTCAGTGAAGTGGGTTCTTTGTGATTCTCTTCCCATGAAATGACCATTGTATTGTGAGATGAGCGATGGTGCAAGTACGTCTAGAGGATTGAATAATTTCTTTACACTCAATAAAAAACTTTTTTTCACTAACACCGCCTCAATTTTTTTCACAAATTCTCATCCAATGGTCAAAATATTTTTAGCGTTTTAAAGGACTCATATTGAGACCCATTATAATGCATGCATTTGCACTGCTGGTTGTGGACCCTAGGCCTAGCTAGCTATAAATTGCCTAATGTGCATCTTACTCATGGGATTGAAAAATTTTTTTAGTATTCTTAAAATATCACGTTATTCCTATTTTTCTTCTCATAAAATAATTAAAATTTATCTACTAAGAGAAATTCATTGTTTTATAAAAGAATGAACAATGGTGACATTGTGCTTTAAGAACACTGCAAAATAATTACCACAACAAGAGCAACAATTACTACATTGTGATCCATAGTATTTTTTATTTTTTTATTAGAAAGTGTTTAAGATTTCAATTGACTATTTTTTTAAATTTATATAGGACCGCCGCATATATATTCGATCTATAGTTATTAGCAAATGTGATATACACATCAAGAACTCGTTTAGTATATTTTTTACTAAGTAAAAAAACTTAAAATAAATTCCACCAGAGGACTTTAACCAGTAACTGTAACCAATCTACATAAGAACTACAGTAAGTTGAAGTGGTAACTATTGTCACCGTACTATTCCCATGAGATGCGGGAGTCATTCTCATCTCTAACTATAATAATTGGCTGGAATCAGTGTCATCAGAAAATTATTCAGTGTTGTACAGCCACCGCATAATGATAGGACTCCTTATCCTGCCTAATAATACAAATGAACGAGCAGGATTATATAGTGATTCAAAAACATTAAATAATTTATTATGTCATCACTTGTCACCCTCACCCACTGCCGAAGCAGGATGCTTGTGATCAGATTGATGATTCACTTACATCCGTCCTTTTGATACGATTGAACACTAGTCCAATTATACAACAGCAATCTTTCTCGGTAATAAAAACGGCGCACCGTACCTAGTCTACTTTAGTAAAGCTCTCCTAAAGAATGAGTTAACACTTATATTTAACAGTAGATCCCATTTAAGTAGGCTTGTTAAAATTTTCATGGCTACACTGCTGGGATAGCCACTTAAATTTCTCTCATATTTAGAAAATTCGTTTCATACATAAAACTTGGTATTTTTAAAATTGTGAGCCAAATTATAGACGCATTATTTTAAAATAAAAGGTTCATGAACTATCACATCAATTTATATAAAAATTTTGTTTATATATAATCTCTTGTAATGTGCTTAAAATTTCATTTCATCCGGTGATGGCTAATATTAATACAAGCTTGAGTAATTTTATATAAATAGAATATATTTATACACAGCATGATATGATTGTGTATGTTAATTTTTAGTAATTGTGGATCATAGGACAAACACAATGACTAATATTGGTTCAATGTTGAATAATTCTCTCCCGTACACCAATATGTGGGTAACACCTAGCACTTGGTGGATCCTCATCAATATTGAATGGGCATGATCTAATCTGATTTTGATTGGATGCTTAGGGCGATTAAGCACTATACAAAGATTATATATCACTTCTCATTAGGAAAATGGTCAATCAATAGAATACTCTATATGAATATACGTATAGACGATTCAAGTAAAGTAAAACAACGCTTCGTTGATATATGGAGCAGTATCAAGAGCATTCAATCGTATTATTGAGCAAATGAAGATGATTAACAAGAGCATGAATTAGAAATTCGTCAATTAGTCCTCCCAAACAGGAATTCGGACCCAAAAAAAAGAGGAGAAAATATAATGTTATACAAATAAATAGTTTATACAAAATTTTTATAAATAATGATGTATTTAAATGATAATTTTTTATTTCAAAACAAAACAATCACCATAATAAATTTTAATTATAAAATTGTCATTGCTACTGCTGTATTATTGTTGTTTGTACAAATTTTTTTGTAAAAATAATATTTTTTTATAAAAAAAATGTCATATGGTCCTTATAGGTACGGTAACTTTGATAACTCTAACATGGATTTGCTGCACATATAGGGGTCAAACCAAATGTAATTATTATTTACTCACTCTTTAGTTGAGGTGGATCACTTTTCCTCCAAAGTCAAACTTCTCAATGGCAGGCACGTAGTAGGAAGAGTCTACTTGAAGATATGAGAGCTACTTCCCCCTTGCCTGACTTTGTCCTTTGAAGTAGGAATAAAAACAGGAAGCCATTGACCTCTCTCTGTCTCTCTCTCTCTCTCTCTCTCTCTCTCTCCCTCTCTCTCTCTCTCTCTCCATGGGGACTAATGATTTAGCCCAAGAAAATGAAATAAAACAGTACATCCCCTTTTGTGGGTGTCTCAAGGTGGAGTAAGTGGGTGGTTTAGAATATAATGGATTGTTTACGAAGAATTTGAGTGTAGTTGCAGGAGATAAAGTGGTTGTTAGATCTTGAATAGAGCTGGGTACTAGTGAAAATGGATCATATTGTTCATTACCTTTTCTCTAACTCAACATTTCGAGACTAATTAGTGTCGGTTATTAATTTCAAGTCGATAAAATAATGCGGGTGGGGCTCTAAAATAATTGCTTGCACTTCGCTAGTCCCCTTTCTCGCAAGTGCAGAATGTAAGTGGCTTTTTTTTAAAAGTAAATTTAGCATTCATCTAAAATAATATATAACACTACTAAAAAATGGTCTTTTTGCTTCGGGAGTTTTTGCGACGGCTTTTTTGCCGTCGCAAAAGTCATTTTTTGCGATGGCAAAATGACCGTAGCAAAAACTTGTCGCTGATCGTATTTGCGACAGACATTTGCGACGGCAAATATATGGGGTCGCACGTATGGTGTCTTTTGCGACAGGTATTTATGACGAGATGTATGCTGTAGCAAAAGGCTTTTTTGCTACTGGTATTTGCGACGGTTCTTGCCGTCGCAAAAAGTTTTAATTAAAACGGCGTCATTTTGACAACCACGCTTCCCCTATTCCATTTTCCCCCCTTTTCCCCTTTTCCCCCCTTTCCTCAGTAAACCCTAGCCAGGTTCTATCATATATTTCTCTCTCTCTCTCTCTCTCTCTCTCTCTCTCTCTCTCTCTCTCTCTCTCTCTCTCTCTCGATCCCCCTCTCTAACCTCCTCTCCATCGCAACATCCATCACCATCAATCACCACCACCGCCACCTCCTCTCTATCACATTGCCACCTCCTCTGCTGCACTGCATCACCACCTCTTCCGCTATGCCGCCTCCACCTCCTCTCCTGGACCTCTACCGCACGACCACCTTTGCCTGCAACTTAAGGTATGTTCTTAGTTCATCAATGCTCTTATTATTTGCATTTCATCTTTGTAATATGTTCCTGCTCTTACACTGTCATCGATATGTATTTCGAAATTCGAGGACCCAGGTTCCTTAGGGTATGATTTTGTCACATTTGTCTGCCTTTTATACCTTTATTGGGCCTCTCTCTCTTATGTTGAAGCAAACCCTGTTCAATGCCAGGTTTTTTGACAATGGTAAATGCTAGGTTTTTTATTTTTGACTTCTGAGTTTGAATTTGAGTTACCAGATTGGCCCACATCCATAGCCATTGTGATTGTATTTTAGGGTTTAGTTCATTGTGATTGTATTGATTGGGGTTTTTCAAGAAGCCATTGTTTGATTCAGTGCCGCCTAAGGATTTCAAGAACGGGTTGTTGATATTTTAACCGAGAAGCTGCCCAAGTGCTTTCTCTGCATTTTGAAAAATGCAGCACCTTCATTCTTTTCTAAATTTGTACGCGAAAGATAATCGTAGTTGCTCTATTTCTGCTTCTTATTGTTACTTTGATGTGACATACAAATAATAATTATGATTGCAGCGGGAAACGGTGTTCAAAATACTGGTTGGTTTGTGAGTTCTTTGTCTCAGTTTCAAGATGTTATTGAACCTTTTAGCTATATACTGTAGGATGAGTGTCATGCTTCATATACTCTGTTTCCCATATTTTTTTTCTTTAATAATCAACAAATTTAAGAGCCCTTTACTTTTCTTTTACACACGTGCTGGTATAATAGCATCATTTATATGGAAGTTGTAGAGTCTACTTCTCAGTGAAAAGGTAAAACTTTGCAACTGAAAATGCAGATGGTAAATTTCTTGGACAAATAGGTTCTTTAACAAACAAATGTCATGTTCATTTTTTAAGTTGAGGGCCATGGGTATGTGGAATCCAAATGGTTATAAAGGTCACATGAGAGATGACATTTGACTAAAATATATTTCATTTGATGCTAAAATATTTCCTGGAATAAGATAATATTGTAATTGTCACAAGAGTAGTCATTTGATTATGAAACATTTCATGGAATAAGATAATATAGAAGTTCTCACAAGAATTTTCCATTTCCAAAGACGATCATGGCTCCATTGTGGAGTCTGTTGTCCTATAGGTTGGTTGCCCTGGCTATATGACCCATATAGATGCTGGAGCATTTGTGACATGCACAATCAGCACCTTAGTACCTAACTAGATCATTGCAAATTGCATGATCAAAACATCCGGCGGATATTAGCATAGCCAATTTATAGACTTCGTGTGCACCTATATGTATATTCTCTACCTTAAAAATCTTACTAGTCTTTTTTCTGCTTGAGGTTTTCTAATCTTTGAGTTATTGAGGTAGCGTTCTTCTGTATGAAATTTTATTTCTCGAAGGTCTCCTGAGGTTCTGTCATGGACTTTCTTATGAGAAACAGATCAAAACATTAGCCAGTAAAGGTGAAGGCTACATTGCAAATTGGCAAAGCAGCTTGTGAAATTTTACTAAGACAACATAATGGAAGTTGAACTCGCTATAAGTGCAAAAATCAAATGCCATTATAAACATCACCATTGTCAGTGATGTAAACTTGTAACTATTAACCATTATCCATGTCTAAAGTCCTAATCCGATTAAATTTGTCTTCTTATGGTCAAATTGCGACTTGCAATGGTAAGGCTTTATGTGTTATTCAATAAGACATGAAGGTTTGGGGGCCTGCATTATATAGAGAGGATGCCCTTGATTAAGTTTTACTAGGAGGGGTAGATGATATAGCGTTGGAGGAAACTAATTTGAATAAATGAGCATTCTGGCTTTTAGGTTCCTACAGGTTGGAAATTCTTTGGGAACCTTCTGTGGAAAGTTGTCAATTTGGGGGGAAGGAAGTTTTTGGAACGGGCCCTGACCGCATTCGTGAGAAGGATGGCATACGGTATATGTTTACCTTTAATGAGAAATCTGTCCTTTCTTAAGTGATGGTGAACTGCTTAAATCAGGTCCAACATTTGGGTGGGGGAACGATCATTTGAAAGTGTTTTAATGGTCTAAGTAACACTAAGGCCTCATTCAAAGTTTAATTTATTTGAAACAACTTATTCAAATATCCTATTTATGATTATAGGATGGTCTAAAAGTAAGTTTGCTTAGTGTTGGGCTTCCAAAACTCGAGTTGACAGAGGGGCTTCTTATGAGTATGGATCCATTGCATAACCTCCCTCCTCTCTTTTTGTTTTTTTGCTATTTCTTCCACCCACCATGGTCAGAACCATGACTGGTTCAGCACCTACAACACTAACATAAACACCTACGTACCTCCCTTTTTCTTTCTTTATAAACACCATAAGAAACCCATTTGTGCATCTCTCTTTAAATACGCACTGCACTATCTTCACAACAACCACTAGATTTGTGACTTGGATGGAGATGATTGTGTTTCGTTCTGATTTTTCTTTCTAACTCCCGTTTTTTTTTTTCAACGCAGGGCTAGGCATCCTTGTGAGGTGGATGGTGGCTTTAGGAATCTTTGACACCATTTGGCTCCAAATTGACTTCTCAGACTTCACCTTTCAATTTTGGTTTGCTTAATCGGTCTGTGAACCTTTGTCATGTTGGTCGAGACCTTAGCTTTGGCCTTTGCAGCCATGGTTTGCTATTTCTTCATACTTGGTGGTTGCTCTTTGATTACTTCATGCTTCCATTTGGTCATGTATATATTTGGCAGTTCAATATAATTGATCGTTAAAGTTTTCAATTTATAATATTTTTGTTAAGACTGTGGGCAGTGTACCAATCAGATTCATTCATTTCTTTAACCAATTTTTTTTTTTTTTTTGGCAACCATACTACAGGGAGATATAAAAGGGGGATGAGGACAACAAGTTTCTAATCCCTCAAGTTTGTAATCCTTGATTATTCCCATTTTTTATTATTAGTATGGAATTGTTTTTGCGTTTACATATGCTCTGTTGGTGTTACTAGTTGTGTATAACAGAACTTTATACATCAAAATTTTAGACACGCGAAGGGAGGTAGAAAAAGTAAAATACAATCATAATTCACAATTGGGAGAGGTAACTGATCATACCCATAGGCCATAACTCTCTTCTATGTCTATTCTTTTTCTCTTCTTTTATTATTTTCTTCTTACATCAAATACCACCACTTCACTTTCTCTTTTAGTTCCCATATCAGAACCACACTTTTTTTATACTATTTTTAAAAGATCACACACCCTACTTTCTCTCCCTGTTTGTGCATTGCTAGCTCTGTTTTTTTTTTTTTTTTCACTTGTGAATCTGTCTTTTTATTTTCTAGGCAAAGAGTATGTCACAAGAGGAAGGGGAAGAGAAGTTGAGACAGGTCTTCTTCAGGTATAATTGATTTTGTAGCTCTGTTTATGTTATTTGTTTAGCATTTTGTTTTTTTTTTTTTTTTGTTTTTGTTTTTTTTTTTTACGTTAACCAAGATGTTTATTTGGTTCTAAGGAAACTTGAGTGAAATATTTTGTTTTCTTTGTTCACTTGTAGAGAAATGGTAGATAAGAAAAAAAAAGTTAAATTTGAGTCTTAGCTTTCCTTTATAAATTTGAGTGTAAGTTTGAATTTTTTTTTACTAGAAATAGACCTAAAGCAATTAGGATGGAAAGGGAAATGTGGATGAAGAGCAGGAACATGATGAACATTGCTTTAATGTGTATGACTTGGATAAAGATAGCTTCTGTGACAAATATGTTTATGGATAAACATATGTATAAACATACCTATAATTATGATAAATAACTTTTTGTAAATTGGTAATGGATAAGTCCATATCTTATGGGTGACCATGCTAATGGATAAATTGTCATGAGAAAAAGATACACGTTTGTTATCATGCTAAACGGGTTATCATGCTCATAGATAAAGAAGCGTAATCATAGCTTTTATGGGAAGAAAATAGTATGGACCCTATGTATGCAATCAAGTATAGAGGAAAGGAACATTAAAAGGAAGGGGGGGGGGGTGTTTGTGTTCTAACTGAAAGGGATTGGTTAGTTCAGAGAGGGGGAATTAGCAGTGTCAGCTCACAAATTTTCTTGATTTATTGGAGGCAATTAATGCACCCCAGAACTTGGCATTCCTGATTCTGCCCTTAGTATTTATTATCCAACGAAATTTTCCTTTAGAGCCCTTAAAATGATAAAATGCTATTAATGGTTCATAAACATTAATAGTAAAAGAGCACCCTTAGTATACTGCTTATATTAATGGAATGTTGTTAATGTTTAGGTTTAATTAGTTCATTCATTCCAATGATAGATTTTAAATTGTTAGTATTGTTAACTATTGGTGAATCCATCATCACCCCATGCCAACAAACCCAGGCAAGAGAGCAATTGTTTGCATTCACAATTGGCCTGCAATGCATATGATATAGTACTGATTCTGCCCTTAGTATTTATTATGAAATGATTAAAGTGAATTTTGGATATACATCCTAAATACCTTTGGATATACAGGTGCAATGTCTTTGGAAAAAAAAACATTGGTGTTGTACTATGTTATGAGTGAGAGTTTAATATGACTCATATTCATGAGCTAAGCCCATCAATATCGGTCACGTTCGAGCCTACAATGAGGACCTTAATGTCATTGCTTACCATTTCATTTTCTTGATATGTTTTAAAGGAAAAGAAGGGACCATGCTATGGCTAAGGAAAAAGAAAAGACAAGTTTA
>CM065377.1:74824774-75047274 GCA_033060915.1 Euryodendron excelsum | reverse complement strand
GCTTTTTCACTTATCTTAGCAGATAAAAGTAAAAAAATAAAAAATAATCTAACCTTTTTTTTTTTTTACTTGTAAGTAAAAAAAATAAAATAAAAAAAATTAGATTTAAGCTATAACCTAAGCAGTCCCTTACTGGCTCAAGCTCTCCGATCTGTCGAAGGTGAAATGGAAAATTTAGTTCTAATCTTCTCTAGAGGCACTAATACAATTTTAATAGCACAGATCGATTATTCTCTAGATAAATAATAAACAAATAATTAAAACTATAAAGCTTCGCTTGTTTCTTTTGTCTTAAGGAGTTGTGATCCTATGAACTGATATTCTGTTGCAAACCCAGAAACCCATATGTGGCTCGAAGTGAATGGTAAGTCCGTGGTCAACGTATACCTACATCGACGTAAGCTTGACACGTGGCCACATTAATTTACTGGTATTAATTACTTTTGAGCTGGTCCGTCGGAAGTCGGAACAAGACCACAAAGAAAAGTTACTGGGCCAACACGAGTATAGACCCGCCATTGTCTACCTTAGGTCAACACAGATCTTGTCCTCCTCACACGTGGCACTCACAGCTATGTTTCTGCTCTTTCAGCTGAACAGCCCCAACCGAACAAACCAAGTTTAGTACTCTTGTAGGAATTATGTTGGTAATAGGTTTGTAAAAAAAACAAGTTACTCATTCAACTCATTAAAAATTTATTTAAGATTAGTTTCTTATACAAATAATTTAAATTTAAATATATTTTAAAATTTATTAAATTTATGAGTTTGATTTAAACTCGAGTCGATAAATTTATATATACTAAAAAGTTCAAACTATTTAAGTTCGATTCATAATTGACTCGATTATTTTTTGTTTGAAATCGGTTAAAAAGTTAAATACATTTTTAAGCTCGTTAAAATTTTCAAATTAAGCTGAACAATTCATTACTCGGATGAGCTCGTTTACCACCATACTTGGTGAGGTTGTCATTTCAATCTTTAAGCCTTCCAAAATCACTTCAAATGTCATCACAAAGAAAAATTATTTAATATTTTTAGAGCACCGTACCACTTTTATTTTAATTTTCATATATATAGTAGCCCCTACAGAATTGTGACGGATTCATTACATTTGTGAGAAATAAAATAACAGTAACGTGACGCTTCAAAAGTACTGAATAATTTCTCACAGGTCATAATTGCCTCCTGATGCAAACTCCATTGGACTGGGATTCAAAGTATCCAACCATATATGTTGATGCTTAATGCAGTCTAGCATTAATAGTAATTGTACATGCAAAATGTAATAATGAATAAGCCTACTCTAGTAATTGGTGTTTGATGACTGGAGAGTGGAGATGGATCTACAGTTTTCTGTAAGGGTTGCAATAAAATACTCTAAGAAGATATTATCAAGTAGTTCCTAATGAATGACAGTGAAATATCTTATTAGTTTCTCAACGTTGATAGTCAGAAACTTCTGTTTCATTGTTTCTTGGGTACTAGAAAAAGAAGGAAAAATAAAAGAAAAGAAAAAGAAAGATTTTCAGCTTAACTAGTCTCTCTGTGGTTTGTAAGAATCGTAACGGAACAAAACCAAAAACTCAGAAAAGAAAAAGGACAAGAAAAAGGAAACATTTTTGTGTTTTTTATTTATATTCTGTGATGATTGATAGGCATTCCAATGGACCCACCAATAATTTACAGCAAAATTGAGGCAACATAACAAGAAAGAATTATGAATAGAATTATGAATTGTTGACTGTGAATGTACGTGTAATTACAGTTTTCTTATACAAACATGTATTAAAAAGAAGAAAAAAATGGAAGTTTATGGGTCAGCACCCACACCAGTAGTTGAACCAATGCCAACCTGCAACCATGGAGAGGAATTACCGCTCATGGTCATGTCCTTTAGGTCACTTAGCTTTGCTAACTTCACCTTACTGTCGGCTTCATCCTCCACATTTTGCATTGAACTGTTATTATTGTTGTTGTCATCATTGTTATTGTTCTTGTTATCTTCATGATTGTAACTCTTTCCTTCTGCATCTACATCAATCCATGACTGTAAATGTATATCTGTAGAGACTTCAAAGCTTAATGGGTTTCTAGGATAATCCTGCCTTATTCCGGTCATGTCGTCTGCCGGGGCCGGAAGGTTGAGATCGAGCGTGTCAGACTGGCTGAATTTAGGTCTTTGCTGGTGTATGTATTTGTGATCCATTTGGTCGTGGAACTGATGAAACTTAGCAGCCGGCGAAGAAGAGGTCTCCGGCGAATTCGAAGTGATCCAATGACACCTCTTGTGCCCTCCCAATGCTTGTCCGGAAGAGAAAATTCTATGACATATTGAGCATTCATGAACTTTTGATTTCCTCTTCGAAGCTCCGGCCACCGGAGAACTCGGGCGGCGGTCGAGCTGAAAACTCGATGTGGGTTTTGATGGGAGAAAGAATTCTTCATGTGTGATCACATCTTCGTCGGCCAGACCATTTTCCACGTGATAATTGAGCCGGGCTGCGAAGCAACCTTTAACTTTCTTGTGGCTGGCTCTATGCCCTCCAAGTGCTTGATGGGAATTGAATACCTTCTTGCACGCCTTACATTCAAACACCCCTTTTGAAACCCCTTTGGCCTTGTCTAGAGGTACTACCCGGGTTGCTACCGGAGCGAGGAAAGTCGCCGGATTCCGCCTCTCCTCCTCCTTGCTGGCGGAGGCGCAGGACTCCTCCGGCTGATCCGCTGCCAATGGATCAACCCTGGCTTTTGATAACATCACAAGGCAAATTGCGGCAATGTCTTCCTCCTCGCTAGACGGGCATGTGGAATTGAAACTGCCCACTTTAGCTCTTAATGATCTCTTCCTCTTCGACCATTGACACCCCCTTCGTTCCTCTCCGTCCGACAGCGGCGACGACACGAGCGACTCGGCGTCCTCGGAGTTGCATTTTCCATGTTCGAGGAAAGATTTCCATGACAGAAATTCCATTCCACAATTCTCACAAACCCTGCAACTCTTTAGCCGGTTCGGGTTCGTCCTCAATGCATACATTCGCTTGTTCGCCGGCACATTTCCTCGGTCCTCCCAGTCGCTTGCTGGGTCTTCGTCGTCGACGGCTCCGGCCTCGTCTCCAATGCCATGAGCCCTCATGTGTCCTCCTAGAGCTCTCCCACACATAAAACCCTTCTTGCAAACTCTACAAAAGTGCTTAAAGTTTGTTTGTTGATCCACCATGAAAGCCATTGTGTTCAAGTCCACAGAGAGAGAAGAGAGAAGAGAGAAGAGAGATGAGAGGGAAGAGAGAAAAATTAAAAAAATGAGTTGAGAGCGAAGAGAAATGGGAGGGAGTTAATTTGTTCTTGTAGTAGAAGTTGTTGTGGGGTTGTATGGTGAAAAGAGGGGTTAGTCCTAGTTTTTAGTTAGAGTATTGGTTTGTTGTGGACGAGAGAGAAAAATAGGAGTGTGAGCTGAGAGTTTTGTGTGACAAGTGGAAGGAGGGTACAACCGTGGGGAGACTTTTTCTATGGCCGTGGGGTGGTGGCGCCGCCGGTCAAACAAATGAACGGACGGCGGTACGGGCCGGGATAGTATATACTTCTATATATATAGACATGTACGTAATGTGTACATTTTCCGGGGTGGGTGTGATTGACTGAGGAGTGTTTTCCGTTCGTCCGTCCAGTGGGGAGTAAAAGACAGAGTGGTTCTAACTGCCAATCTATTCATATCCCTTCAATTCCAAGCCAAGAAAACTAACCCTTCTTCTCTTCTCCTTCTCTGTCGGTTGGTTCAAGCTGGCTTTCTTACTAATTATATCTATACATATTTGTATGTATAATTAGCATCAATCTTCTCAAAATTAGACAGTCTTATAAGAGCGTCACGTCACTTTTCTATCCCTCCCAATAAAATAGGTCCCTCTTGTTAGGTGAATGAGTCTCAAAAACTACCGGATCCACTTAGCAAGGGGGACAAGTGCACATTCGAAACTCACTCTTACCCATCTAGTAGATCAGCCCGGCCAAAGACAATTATTATTGTGAGAGGAGGATTAAATGTGACATAGCCGTGAATAATTGAGCTAATCTTCTACTTCTACTATGCCCTACTCTTCCACTTTTTTGTCCAAAATAAACAACCTAAAAAGGGGAGGGGACAGCTGATTTGTCATAAATAACATAATTCAAAACTTGCGAGTAAAATAGTAAAAGGTTTTATTGGTCCGTATTGCTCAATTTAGTGACTCGATTGGAATATAATTTTTATTCTCCAAAGGTTAGAACTACCATGCAAGCATACCAAATCTAGACTTACAAAAATATCACTATTACATTATTTTATACATATTTTTTTGCATGTATATCCGTTTTGTAAAATAATTTTGTAAGCTTAGCAGTATCCTAAGAGTAATGTTCTGATGTTTGCTCAGTTGTCATTCATAAATTTATTAGTGAGACTTTTCTGAGAGAATAATGTTTGAATATGAAAATTGGATCAGTCTACTGTATAGACCATAGTACATAAGATTTCATCGCAGTGTGGGTATATATATATAGGTTTTGCGATTTGATTAGGTGCATGTTAGTTTCGTTCTTGAGATGTTCATATGGCCTAATCAAATTGCAGTACTAAACATGGAATGGGTTCTTTTCATTGTCCTATCCAAAGTTGGTAATTTGTGACTCTCTCTCTCTCTCTCTCTCTCTCTCTGTCTCTCTCATACGTTGGCTTACATTACCATTGGCATTTCCATACCATGTTGCTAGTGTAGGTGACCATCCACCTTATTGAGTTATTGATTCCTCAAGAAGTTTGGGATTGAAGCTGCCGGAACAATATATCTAAGGAGTGAAAAAAGTCAGTAACAAAGAAACCAAAGGCACACAACTATTAAGATCATAGTTTTAGGTAGGTTAAAATAGATGGGCTGGAGTTAGCCTAGCTGAAGTTAGACCATATTCTCTAATGCCCAAGCCCACATCATACTTACTTCGGTTGTGGAATGCTCAGTCGAAAGGTGGTCCAATGGCGTAGCCCAAATTAATTTTGTACCTAGTGATCCATTTGTGATCACAACCCAACCATTCACCTTAATGACAATGGTGGATTTAAGCTTTTGGTTGTGTACAAATTGATAAACTAGCCTTCGATCTTCAGAATTGGGCCCAAGCACCCAAAAAAAAGATTGGGCCGACGTTTTCGACAAGAAAACTTGTCCACAGCCCACCCATGTTCTGAAGAGTTGAATTTAAAAAAAAAAAAAAATTTCTATGTGACTAGGCAAACAAGTTTAAAGCAATCCTGAAATTTTTTTTTTTTGGTGTTTTTTTATTTGACAACTTCGTGGGCACCCAGCCTGTTTGCATCCCAACAAATAGAAAGCGAGCCTCATACAGGTGGGGATGGGCTTGGCCCAGATTTCAATCATTCTGTTGTCATTGAGCCTATCTCAAACACACTTTGGACCCCATTGCTTAATGGGTGTGAGAGAGAGAGAGGTTAATTTATGTGTTTTCCCAAAATTTGCAGCAATCACTGATAGCTCCCAGCAATGCCTATTTGTTGCTAAGTTACATAAATTCAACATGTCCCCCTTCAAGTTTTTTATTACAAAGAGGAAAGTTTTGCAAAAACTTCGAATTAACTGAAGGCTGATTGTCTCTCAAGGATATGGAAGCATGAGATGGACAAATATAAACAATTTCTTCTTACTTTGTATGTATTTTAAAAAATGTAAGAAACATATATAATGTCATTGAATTGCTCCTCAACCTTCATTCCTCTTAAGACATTGAAGTAAAAGAAGATACTATCGGGTTGTTACCTCCTGTTTTCTTAGGTTTGAAACAAAACAAAAGTTTGAAGTTTTATAGTTTGTTGATCTTGTCTTGTTCAACAGCACAGCTTGTACATGGAACCCACCAAACTGCAAAGACCAATTTCAAATTCAATGCCTAATAAGAAGAATTAAAAAGATTGGTTTACAAGACTAAATTTAAGTTTTGATAGCTAGATCGTGCATGATGAGAAAAGAAAAGAGATCCAACCTACACATTTTAGCAATGGTGGCTGGGAACAAGGGAACTGTTTGGAAGACTTGAGGGAGCCTCCTAAGGATTTTCCCTTCTTTTCCTCCTCTGTTTTATGGTGGGAAAGGAGGGAAGAAAAGGAAAGAAATGGATGTATAGAAGTGAATTCTTTTGAGATTTGCTTCTTGTGGGGAGAAATTGTAGTCACTGGGCATTGTTTGTAGAAGATTAGGTTGGTGGAGGAGGGAGACAGCTTTAGTTGTATGAAGAATAAAGCAACAGCTAGATCAAAACTTTGAAAGTGTAATTAAGCCACTTAGAAAGCAGTTAGAAAGCAGACAACATCAAAATATATATAATGACATTGCTGCCTACTCCAACTTTTAATAATCACAAGATTATTGTCCGTAGTCTCTCACTACCTTCGGGCCGCATTGGTTTTGGGGCTGGAATAAAGGAAAAAAGAAATCTTGGGACAGTTAATTTTGGGCAGTATTTTATAATTTGACCTTTAATTCCAAATCATTGGATTGCTTAATTCAATCCCCTTCTCCCCTCTTTCCCAACCTTAGTTAATTCTGTACGTATAAGATAAAAGACACTCTCTAGATTGCTTATCTCAACTCTTTTTGCGAAACTAAATACGTGATAAAATCAAATACGAGATTAGTAGTAAATCCCGCAGCCTTAACCCCGAAACTCTAATATTCACAAAACATGGTATAGGAACAATATTGATCACAGAAAAAAAACACACACACACACACACACATTAATGTCAATTAGGGAATTATAGGCTATTTTGGAAGGTGCATAATCAACATCCAACTAACAGAGACATTGGACCATTTCAATCACACAATTAGATTTTAATTGAGTGCATATCCACATCCAATGGTCACTGGCTGCTGACCTTCATGGAAATTCCATTGGTGTGTGTCACACCAATCTGTAGAGCTTACTGTGACTCCACCCTATCGCTATTTCTGGAAAACCCTATGTCAACTTCATCAACAAAAGGTAGGATTGTCCCTTTTAACAACCCTTCTATTGTTTTAGTTAATCATTAAACTACACACTGTTCCCATCATGAGGGGAAGTACTGGTGTTATTGTCTTGACTGAATGCTAAAAAAAGATTTATAGAATATTAATGAAAGACACTGCAAATGACATAAAATATAAACTATGGCATGTTAATTATTTGGTTGACAGTGCTTTGCATTGAAATTTTGCAGCCTGTAATTCATTGTTTGGGTAGTGGTTACACTAATTAAGTTATTGTACAATTTCTCATATGAAATACAAGAGGCTTGTGAAAAATCATAGCAAATTTTTTTTTTCTTATTTTTTTCATTGGGAAGGGACTTGATTATCCATCTTATTCAGACAATAAACAAAAAGTTAAATAAAAGTTCCAATATGCTAAACTATTTCTTCCATATATAGTAATATAGGTGATGCAAATGCTTTTGTTATGCTATGTTTGAAACTTGAGTTTATCAAGGAAAAAGCGAAAGAAAAGAAAAAGATGAAAAAAAAATAGAATTAAATAAAAAAGAATTTTTGCTCTATTTTCTCTTACTTTTTTCTTTTTCTTTTTCTTTTTCATCACCAAATCCTTGATTCAAACACGTACAGCCTTAAGCGATCCCCTGTGGTACCTGCAATCATGGTGCTTCAAAACTTCAGAAATATTAAAGAGAGAAAAAAAAAAACATGTTAGAAACCCTAAAACAGGTTTAAGACATAAAATAATGTTAGTTAAATCATCTTATTGTCTGTATGTTTCCTTGCAGGGAAGAAGATGTCCTCCCTCTCAATTATGAACAATTGGAACACTAATCATGTTGATTATCTTATTTCTTTTCTCCTCCTTTGTCTCCATGAAATTGAGAACTTATTAAATTAGACACATCTTGGAATATCACTAGCACTAGTTTAAGATATAAAGAAATGTTCAACCATTTGATCATCTCCACCATTTCTTTATAAAGCAGAAGATGCCCTTCTCTTGAACAATTTGTACATTCATCACCATGTCAATGTTCTCTTCCTTTTCTCCTCTCTCTCTCTCTCTCTCTCTCCCCTGGAAGCTGCCTTCTGTTGGTGTGACATTGTTATTTATTAAACAATGCAAATCATATTCCTTATATAAAAACATAAGCATGGAATTGAGAACTTGATGCGTGCACTCGTTTGAAGGATTACGGGAAATACTTTGATTATATTACTTTAAAAGAACCACAATCAATCTAGAATGCTTCTAATCTGATGTAGGCATTATCTAATTTTTGTCATTTAATGCTAGACATATCAACAAATTCATTTCTTTAACTCCATGATATATGACTCATCAACAAATTTATTTCCAACTCTTTAGTTGATTGGAATCCCTTCAAGTAAAGCTGCTGTTGTTCCTTTCTGATTGAGAATTGATTATGCTTCTTGTTGGTTCCTCAATGGAAAAATGATTAACAAGGCTTACTGAATCAAATAGCAGTCTGTAACTCTAAATTATTTGACAACCAGCCAAAGCGAAGCACATGTACTACGGTTGTTTTTTCTGTACCCATCAGGCCAAAACCAAACATATGTAATTCGTCTTTTTTATGAGTAACCATGACCTCATACGAGCAAAGCGTCACTGGACTAACCCTCACCTCAAAAACTTTATATTTTTTACTATTAAGTCTATTTTCTATTACTGGTTCTATTTGAGAAGGAGGTTCTTGCTTCAAATGCTACAACCACCAAAATAAGAAATCCTACTTAATTTTTCACACAACCTTCCTAAAGTCACCCACTTTTTTTACCACTGTCAACTAAGCTTATTTTGCACAATCATAAAGCTGCTGCTCTGCAACCTCTGGTCACGGAATATAAAAACAAAATAAGATTGCATATATCTAACTCTCTATAGAAGAGTTTGTGCACTATGCTACTCTTTGTAACTTAGTTAAATGCATAATAATAAAGCTTACTCAATACATTTAACCCTGCAAGTCTCCATAAATTTGTAAAATGCATTAGCCAAAAAAAAAGAAGCAAAAAGTGAAAAAATATTTACAGCATTTTTCAGGGCTTCAGTGAAGCTCCAAATCAGAGGAAGCCAAAAGCACATTTATACATAATTCTGTACAGGCAAAGATAGGATGTGTTGAGAAGTAGATTAGTTGATCTACAACAAAACATGGGCAATCTGGCTGTATCTTCTTTCTTGTTTTTGCTTTGATTTGATTTCTTCTGCGCATCTTAAAGTCCTCTCTATTTGGTAACCTCCTCCAGCACTGACTTCTCTCTCCAAATGGCAACAATAGCTCTCAAACACACTTACATTCACATGCAACTTAAAACCCATCAAGAACAGAAACTCAAGCTCCAGCTTGTTCATTTCATTCGTTGTAAATCCCCCAACTCTTGCAAAGTAAGAATTTCTATAATTCCTGCACAACAAGAAAGAAAGAAAAAGAAAAATTTAGACTACTTGAACATAGTTTTTACTGAGAATTAGCTCGAGATTACGACCCCCTAAAAGCTTTCACAAAATATATTACTGAATCAGAGAATATTAATACCTTAGCCATTTTCGTTTTTAGAATGTCATTCTAAAAATAAAGTGTACTTTTGTTTTAGAGCAGTGAATTTAGTAATTTAATGCAATTTCATATCTATTTCCTTAAAAGTTACCCAAAGAAGAAAAAAAAATCAAATTCAATCACTGAAAATCGGAGAGAATAAATTTTTGACTGAACAATATGAAAAAAAAAAAAAAGGATGTAATGTTCTTAAAAATTCATTTTTGTATGATTAATTTGAAAATGTATATTATACAATAAGAGATATCTAATTATTAAAAAAAAAATTACTTTAAAAGTACCTCAAATTTTAATAATTTGATATTTAAAAATATACTTTTTGATGCGAAACAATCAGCGTTAGAAGTAACATTGTTTACTCTCTCTCGTGCCTTAAAGTTTTCTCCGTTACTTCCAAGTGTCCAAGAGCACAGGTAAAAGAAAGAGAAAACTCACATGTCCTCAACATACTTAGAAGCCACCATGATGGTTGTAATGAGAAGCCTATGAACATTTCGACCGTCGATTTTGAAGTCTGGATAATTCTGGCAAAGCCGATCAATGTAAACGTATGCAACAACATAGACCGACGGCCCGGCTCTGGTGTACCGGAAAATTCTCTCAAGATAGGACTGAATCGTCATGTCTGGTGTCTCGTTGCAATCAAAGATGCGGGTTCTTACGTTTCTCGACAAAGCCCATGTACAACTTTTTGCAATCCTTTCATTTCTAGCCATAGTTCTCTCAATGAGAGAAGCAAGAACTGAAATAACTAATGGGGTGTTGGAGTCTTCTTGGTATGAGTAGGAATATAGATCGTACCTAAGCTTTCTTGGAGATATAGGAACAGAAGACAAAGCCATTGTAGTGAAAATGAAGAGAGAGAGAGAGAGAGAGAGAGAGAGAGAGATGGGGTGTTTGCTATGGAAGACTACAGTTTTGAGAAGGATTTATACAATGGAGAATTGGTTGGTACCCAGAGAGAGAGAGAGAGAGAGAGATACTGGTTGTGTTAGTGAATAAAGAAAGTGAATTTGGCCATTTGGAAGGTGGGTGGAAGGGAGGAGAATATAAAACTACAAGATGTTTGCCTCCTCATGGGAAAGGCACAGTACAGACACACCAGCTAGCTTTCTTATATTTACACTTATATAATGTTGTACGTAACATGCATAGACACACAAATATATATATATATATATATATGGAGTTATATATATATAGAACTCGCCGACAGTGGATTGAAGGTAAGGGTGGAGATGGAGGAAGTATTCAAATATGTGTTAGGTCTAGGTTTGGGTCCACAAATTGAGACGGCATTTAAAGAAGAAGACCGTGTCTTTTTCTGAGGTCTTTGTCAAAATTTAATTCTCAAGTGGGACTATAGTACAATCTCACCCGTGCAATGGCATGGCCACCGGCAATCAAATCTTGGTTGCTAGCCTGCGAGTTGTGTTTCGACTATTTCCTTCTCAACTATAAGAAAGAAAAAAAACGTATTTTGGTTAATTTTTTTAATTAAAAAAATAAAAATACAGAATAATTGTATGATCTATTTAAGTTGACCAAAATTAAAGAGAAAACAAAAAAAATATTAATATCAATAAGCAATCCTTAACTCCTCCAATTTTAAAGAAATTCCATCTTAATTTACAGTAAGACTGAATATCTAAAGCCAAAATTTTCCTTCGTCAAGCTTGGAAGATCTATGAGAGGAGGAACGAATGCTTCGGTAGTTTAATTCATCACCAACGAACTTGAAATTAAAGCAAAGAAAAAGAAAAATTCAATTTATAAAAGTATAAAGCAATCTCAATCTTAATCGCACAAGGTAGCTTTTTTCAAAAGTATGAATTTAGCAATCTCTCAACTACAGTATCCTCACGGTACGGTGAGTGCACTTAACTAATCTAATTAACAATGCAATAACAGTTATCACAAATGGTGATGTCCCATTTAGTATAATTTTTTTATAATTTTTTTACTTATAAATAAAAAAATTAAAAATAGTTTGTTTTTTTACTTTTATAAGTTAAAAATATGAAGAAAAAAATTTTAAAAAATTTAAGATTTTTCTAATAAGTTAAAAAAAAATTAAGGGAAAGAGCCACACCAAATAGCCCTACATAGCAGTAATTACAGCTTAAATTTGTAATAACTATTTTTTCACAAAAATGGCCTCGATTTTTTCAAGAGTTTCCATTCATTGGTCAAATTAATTTAGCATTTAATTGAAGGGTTGAGATTGCACTGATACCGGCACCATGAAAACAGTATAATTTTTCTTTTAAAAAATATTCCAAGCCCTTAAACTCTTTTCAAAATTGTATAAAATGATTTTGAGGGATAGAGAGGAGATGACAATCGAGTAGACATGATAGGATACCCTCTATAAAGTAGATGACTCCAAAAACAAAGAGATCCAATTGAAATTTGAAAAATCTAACCAAATCTGAAACGTACGATTTGTACAAGATCATGTGTAGGGAAAAGCAAAGAGTTTGGACCCACTCATATCTCTTTGGCCCATACAGGCTGTGTATGGGCTGAGATCATAATCCAGATTAGGGCCAAACATGAGGGAAGGATCTCTGTATGCCCTACCCCTACCCCTACCCCTACCCTTAATTTCCTCCAGTCAACAGAGATGTTGAGTCGTTCATGTTGCCCCTTGAGTCGAGATGTACATTACCTAATTGATGAGAGAGAGAGAGAGAGAGGAATCCATGTTTGCAGCAGGTTTGGAGGCTTCCTACTCAGATTTTCAAGAATTGAGATAATTCGAGTTGATGTTTGAGATTACAGCTTGTTTTGTATCCTTTGCATGTCTGTGGTGCTTTGTATTGTGCTGGATTGGTTCTCGTCTACATAGTGTGGATGGGCTCCATCATTGATTCTGGAAAATGTCCATTGTATTATTGTACTAATTTCTTTCATTTGAGAGAGAGAGAACATGACTTTCATTTTTATAATTTCACCTTTACCTTCTTTTCGTTTTTTTTTTTTTTTTAATTTGAGAGGAAATAAGAACTTCATTCAAAAGTAAACACGTAAACCTAAGGGATGGCTAAGGTCGGTGGGTGTGATTATTTGTAAGTACAGTTGAGGCATTATGACTAACATTTGGCGGTTGAATTTGAGTTTAGGATTTGCTTCCCACAACAGGGATATTTGGGTGTGTAAGTACGTATTTAATAGTTCTAGAATACTCATAAAGGTTGAATCTTTTTATGAGTTGCTCTTAGATTGCTATAAAAAAAATCAAAAAATAAAAACCTGAGGTGTGTCCCATACTCTGTTAACCCTCATGCTATCATTAGATTTCAAGTTTGAACTTTTCATCATGTTTCCTGTGCCCGTCATCTTTAACGTTTGCACAAGTTGAAGAGAGCAGTTAGTCTTTATCCAAAAGCATATAAAACCTGTGCACCAGATAGATAATTCTGTAAATACACATGAAATATTCTATATCTCTATATATTGTATCTCTTACTAAATTATATTTAATTAAATAGTTTTTTTTTTTGTCTTTTTTATAGATATTTGTACATTTCTTTTGGTCTGAATATATATTTTTGTATAACTTCCAACTTTTTTTCATAGTTATTACTAGGCTACTCGCTTTAGTATTTTTACCCATACCTTGAACATAGATCCATGGATATATGTTTGTAAGCCCACTTAAGACTGTTGGAAGTGTTCATTGTAATATGCTTGGGCTTAGGCTCTTGAGAATGGGTGGAGATGGGCCTTCAGTGAATCATGGGATTATATTCTTTCAATGGGGTGACATAGCTTATAATAGTATTACAAATATTATTGTAATACCATGGCTATTAGTAGTTAGTACAAAGCAGAGATTATTCAGTGGAGTGACAGATCCTATACTTTTGATCTTACCACAAAGAAAAAATGAAAAAAAATATACATTCACATACCTTAGTAACCACCTCATGGGCTAAAGAAGTCCAAAACCAACGTTGGGTTTTAGAGGTTTTTTCAGCTTCTCGAGAAAATTGTAATATTATTGAAAGCCGCACTAGACTCTAGTGACTAGAGCAATGTTGCGATGACATTTTTGTAACCAAGAGTCATTCTAATGAGTGCATTATTTTACAGTGAAAAGTTCCAAGTCAACCACACCATTCTATACAACAATTTCGTATAAGTTTTCTATTTGAGAAGGGAAAACAAAAAAGACTACAAAATAATTGTGTTTTATAATTTTGAACAAATTTTCAATTTAGTCAAGATTTATTATCTCAAACTTTGGTCCTGATATTAATAGGAATAGCTGAGCACTTATGCTGGCTAATGCCATAAAGAGAAAGGGACTGGGCTGGGCTGGCCTTGGCCAATATGCTCTCTTTCTTGAAGCATCCACCAAGAACCCTTCTGCATGACTTGATCTTCCCATGGACAGATGCTATATTAGTTCTCCAAAATCAAAGGGAAAAAAATGCACCAAATTGGTAATTGCAAAACCGAGAGAGAGAGAGAGAGAGAGATTAACTTGTAGATTAACTTAAGCTCTAGAGTATTTTAATAAAAGTTCAAATAAAATTGGATTGTAGGTCTAATTTTAATGTATATGACTTGACCTATTAATTAAAATATATTTTTTTTAGTATAATGCAAAATGATAAAGACGAATTATATATGATGATTATGTGTGGAAATGTCCATATAAATCATAATGATAACCAAAGTATCTTGAGACATGTAAATAAACTACACATTCTATAAGATCTTTTTAAGTATATAACAAGGGGGTTATCGGGTTGGTTTGGGTTACCTGCTCACCAACTTGCGAACTAAACAGTTTGTTCTGAATTTTTCGAACCTAGAACTGGACTGATTTTTAAAACTTAATCAACCCAACACATGAAAGCTAAGTTTGTTTGGTTCACAAATTATACAATTTTTCTACGTGCCCTCCTACCATAGATTATGCCAATGTGATAGGTGAGATGGCTCCAGCTAGCGAGTGTGAGCGAAATTCTCTTTTCCTTATGCTATGTATGGAGAGCTGTAACCACCTTACATCTTGAATGAGGCTGAGTAAACTATAACTCTATACCCTTTCGAGATAGCTCAACAGAATATGAGCTGCCGCCCCTCACTACTCTGTACTCAACTAAAAAACATAAAAATTGTCAATTTTATATAGTGACAGTACATATATGGTCCTAGGTTATCTTTCTTTTATGGAATATGCTTAATGCTTATAATGGCCCAACACTTTCATTTGTCATTACAGCTAGCCTTGTAAAGCACTAAAGAGGTCCAAAATTCTACGTATCTGGCCATCTAAAGACAATGTCAAAATCTAGTATTACGCTTTTGGAGAAGCTTTCTTTTTTTTTTTTTTTGGTCCGTCTTATCTAGCTTGTTTAACTTTTAAAGATGGGCTTCAAAGAGTGTGCTTTTTAATTATTATATTTTAACCAAAAACGTGAAAATGCGAGTAAAGAACCTAAAAGCTACTAGAGTAATAAATAACTTTTTTGCTCGTAACTTTTTGGCTTTTTTATTCGCTTTTTATTATCTATACTATTATAAAGCAAACTCTTGGGTTTGGTGAAACTGGTGAAGCTCCAAATTCAAAAAAATGTCACTTTTATGTACAGACCAAAACATCCTAAAAAACCACATAAATTACTAACATTGTGCATATCTTTATTTAACTCAAAGGGTAAAAAAGTAAAATACTAATTTAGGTTTTGTAACCACCCACTAATCATCACCTATCTGTTCTCTCTCACTTGCTCAAATTAACTACCCCAAATTAACCACCTCAAATTAACCACTCCAAATTAACCACCCACGTAGTGGGGCACCCATTCTAGTATAAAAATAAGTCAACACAATGGTCATGAGACCCATAAATAATGTAAGATGAGGAGTAAGATTATGTGATGCTACAGAAACACTGAATAACTTTTTGGTAAGATGAGAAGAGCCCGTCACAGTGACCGCACGGTATTTTTCTTTATAAAAATTGTGTAAGCATAAATTTTGTCTCAATCAAAAGAACAAGAAGTTCGGAGTCTTTGCTTAATTTTGTGTTAAAAACGCAGGTCCAAATCATGGTACTTACATATAAGTAACTATTTTATGCAAAAGAATGAAATTCTTCACAAGTCAAGTCTATATAGCAAAGTCCATTTCTGTGTAATTTCTAGGATGTCCCCAACAAAAGTAGATAAACTCTATGTATTCCTTCACACGCCAAATACAGAAACTGAAAAACCATATGAATGCCTCGGCCTTTTGCCATAGTAACTGAGAATCAGACCACATATGGCCCAAAGATGCCGGAGTTGGGCTGGAATAGGCCCATCCTTTACATTCATGTAAAATTGCCTTAGAAAGTGACTTTCTAATTTCTGGCATATTTGTTTCCAAGAAAGAAAAAAAAAAAAAAAGGATTTTTAACTGTTGGAAGGAAAGTGGCCTATGGTATTTGTCTAGCCAATCTCAAAAGGTGGCCTATGGGGCCAGACCAACCTTAGAAAACAAGGCCCAAGCTTGTAAGGAGTGGGTCGGGCCAGATCGGCCCTAGGCTCGACAGGCTCAGGCACAAGCTGGCCCATAAGCCACAGGCCAAATTTACATATCGACGCAACACGCCACTGGCAAGGTGGGCTTATGTCCTAATTATTTATACCGCACTAGTGTATCGGCCGATACATATTATACTAGACAAAAAACGGTACTAAAAAAAGGTAAGTTCTATACCAGTTAATACTAGCCAACTATGTTGGATTTACAAAAGGTTCCGAATTTTCTATAATTTGTCTTATTGTATTTTAATAATAAATGCCTATTACAACTTGTGTTGGATATATATTAAACCATTAACATGTCTTTTAAGTATTTTAAATATATATTTTGATTGAATAACACCATTATCTTACGTCACAATAATTTAATGTTGAACAATACTTGATATAAGTAATAACCAATTTGGTAAATATATATTTTGTAAGCAAATACATAATTTTATAATTATATAATATTTATAACGCTAAATCAACACAGTTCCGGTAATGTACCGATACTAATACCAATGGCAAAAAAGGTGTCAACGGTTGGTGCAAACAAGATTCCTGCTTCCATCATCGTGAGTTTAGCTCATAACCAAATGTCTTAAGCTTCCGTCCTTTCCAAATTGAATCCATGCACGTAGTCGACCAGAGATTGTGTGAATACAGAATATATATATATATATAGAGAGAGAGAGAGAGAGAGAGAGAGAGAGAGAGAGAGAGAGAGAGAGAGAGAGAGAGAGAGAGAGAGAGAAGCATTGAATCCATTCGCGTGTTTGGAGAGAGAGAGAGAGAGCGAGAGAAAAGAATGAGTCAACAAAAGCAACTAATTTTCTTGTTTTATTTTATTTTGAGAGGTCAACAAAAGCAACTATTCTGATTGTTGTCTTTGTTTCTATTTTTTTGTAAGTTACCTTTCAAGTCACATGCTTTGACACATAAAATAAAAAAAAATGGGCAACAAACAAAAGATAAATTGTAAATTTTATTTTTTTCGTCACATTCGTGTTTAATAATATTTGGTCGTGATGATTTCTACAAAAATTATGATTCGATAATCATTTATAAATAGAATGCTTCGCTTGCCATTGAAGGCGGTTCTGATTCTAGCGCAAATGCAAACTTTACAAAATTTACTACTTTATATATATATATAAATTATATAATAGTTGAGTCTAAACTTTTAAATACTTACATGAATCGTAATGGAGTTGAATTATTACAAAATTAGTTGTGACTAAATTGTAATTTAATTAAGAAAATTTCAATTTCAATTTCAATTTTTTTCATGTAAAAAAAAATTAATAGTCCCAATTTATTTTCCTATTTATATCCTTTTTCTTTCATTTGATTAGATGGAAACCATTTTTAGGTAAATATCACATCAAAGCAATTGCAACACCAACAAATGGACCCACATTATTTATTCAAGACCCAATTGGTTTGCCATGAAATTTTACTTATAATATTATAGAGGATACAAAATGTTCTAACTATCCACGCGGGGATAAAAAAAAAGAAAGAAAGAAAACAAAAGTTGCAACTATTTGAGTAGGCCAATCATTCAGTTGGGTCCAAATTATGAAAAATAAAACGCTATAAATATCCGATAAAAGATGTCCTTGATGTTCTCGAAGTGTCCAAAAAAGGACGAAACTTCCTAGGAGACAAAGTGCCCTAGATTTTCAACATAGAAGCATGTGGTGTTCTTACACTCCAAGCGTTTCCTTCACTCTCCAATCATTTATACTTACTATAACTATACATACATACATATATATATATATATATGTGATGCAAACAATTACTCAAATGTGTGGCCATTACATTCTTATCCATTAATGTATCCAAACCACATTATTGTGTGTTACATCTTATTTTAAGCGTGCATGTTTGTTTTCATGCCATTACATTCCTTGTTTCATTTTTTAAAACTGTGTTTTTGTTTTCCAAAATAGAAAGAAAATAAAAAAGAAAAAAAAGAAAACTGCTACTCGTTTTTAAAATTGTTACCTAAACTAGTGGATTAAACGTACAAAATGAAAGCAATAATGATTTTGAAAATCTCGTTATATATATATATATATATATTTTTTTGTCAAACACGAAAGACAAAAACAAAAAATACAAAACCCAAACTTTAAAACAAAATCAAACGACATAGATTTCTCACACCCCGTGAAGCAAAGAAGAAAAAATTAAGAAAAAATGTTGATTTTCATCTTCATGGGTCGAACCAAAATATTCAACGGGAAAGTAGTACCAGCTGTTTCTATGAAAATTTAAGTATTAAAGTGTAGCACTCACAAAAATATAGAGGGTAAAATCAGAACTTCATTGATAAACCTATGATAGATGTATAACTGGGTATGATGATATATATCTGAACTAACTTTTTACAAATGCTTGCCTAGCCAAAAACTGTCTAAGATCATTAAACAGTGCTCAAATTGCATAATCCTAACACACACGCAAAAATAAAGAATAAAAAAAATTTGCAGCTTCAAAGTAGGTTAATAAGGTTAGACATAGGCAACCCTAACTTTTGTCGGGATAAAAAATGATGAGAAAAAGCAAAAGCTTACCTCAATGCTAGGCTTAATTTGAAGAGCATTTTTGTCCTCCTATATATTGTTTCCTTGGCAATAGTCAAAATTGTCTAAGTAATAAGGTTACCCTTAATTAAAATGTATCATTTACTTTGGGAAATGCCCAGTTGCACCATCTGAACCAAATATACTGAGGTAGTCTCAACTGGATCAATGGATCTCAAATGGGAAAACAAGAAGCAAATAACATCAAAAGCACAGCAACGAAAGAAAATTTTATGAAGGAAATGGAAGAATTTTAAGTCAATATTTCTTAATTTAAAGATAATTAAGTGACCCTATTACCAAGACTATTTTTTTTTTTTTTTTTTGTAAATGGTCATAATTACTCCCAAAGTTAAACTTTGACGAAATACGTTTTATCCTTACAAAATCATCCCGACAAAATTTATGGCGGTCCAAAAAATAGGGGCCCCCTCTAAAGAAAATGAAAATGGTTAGAGAGTACAAACTGGCTTATTAGATGAAATGATATATATGAAAATGACAAAGTCATTCCTGTGAGACCTGGTGAATGCGATGGCCATCAGTTGACGCCTATGCAGGTAAAGGTTCACATTTGTTATAACTGCTATTAATATTTGCGATAACAAATATTTAGCTACAAAATGTTACGGATTTAATGCGTGCAGACTGTCTTTTACCTACTAATTTTGTTGGTCACTTATTTGTTTATTTTATTTTTAGTGGTGTCATAGTGACAAACTCATTCTCTTAAACAATAATTATGATTCATATATAATATTTTATGACGGATAAAAATTCTTATAATCACACAGAAGACCGTTCCGTCTCATCTTTTTATCAGTACTTGACTTAGAAAAAAAAAGTGTAACTGCTTTTTCTTAAAAAATTCGGTTTGACGCTCAGATTTTTTTTATTTTTTTATTTTAAATATGAGGCTGAAATTGCACAGGTACCAATATCGGGTCGTACCGTAACAATTTGCAGATGCCAAAGTCTTTAGGCAAACATGTGGTGACCCTTAATCCAAGTTGAGCAAAACAATGCAATCCAATCCAATCATTTATGTGCTTATCTTTAAGTAAACATTGCATGTTAGGTGTACCCTCCACCTGCACAGTGGACATAGACTACGATGTTCTGGACAGTACTGTTGTTGATTAATTGATTGAATATTCATAGCTGGGAATCAAATCATGAATATATATATACATATATATATGTGCTTCAAGTGGCATGGCATTTAGAAGAATGAGAGATTTTAGTAGACATATATATATATATATATATTGTTTTTACTTTTCTATTTGAGAGAACAAAAGAATTATGAATTACATTAACCCAAGACGTTTTTTTTTTTTATATAATTTTTGTGAAGTACCCATGTTACCTTACTCTGCACATATAGAATTTAGTCAAGGAAAAATAATTTTTCTATCTTTGATTTAGCCAAAAAGTGAGTCAACCCCCTCCCCTTTTCTCTCTCTCCTTCCACTCACTATATAGAAATCATTACATAACTCCACTTTTTATTATTTTTCTTACTTAAGTGAAATGTGACTGCTTGCTTTTCACATCCACACCCTTTATTTGGTAGATGAAAGATGTAATAAAAAGAAAAAAAGAACAAAAGAAAAAACGATGACAAAATCTAAATCTAATATTACCTACATGCAATTTCAGTTATGCAACTGAGCAAGTTACTTTTTCTTTCAATTTATAGAAGAACAAAAAGTAACACTATACAGATGAAAATTGCTTCTCTCCCCTCCCCTGACACTTTTGTCTCTCACCATAATTATTTTTATACCCTTTTCCTTTCTTTAAAATTACAATTCACCAACCACTCCACTTGTTTTTTTTTTTTTTCAATTTTGTTTAATCTTTATTTAGTTTTGTTTATTTTTAATCAGTTTTGTTTATTGTTTTTTCTATCAATATTCTTTTTATTTTTTATTTTATTTAATTTTTGACATATATCAAAACTTCTCTCTCCTTTTAAATTATCTTCCAACTCTTAACAAATGTCAGAACTTTTCCTCCCTTTAAATTATCCCCCAACCCGACACCCTACCTGTGTTTTTTTTTTTTAGTTTTGTTTAATTTTTATTTAGTTTTGTTTTTTTATTATTTTTTTAATCAGTTTTGTTTATTATTTTTCAACAATTTTCTTTTTTTTGTTTTATTTAATTTTTAACACATATCAGAACCTCTCCCTCCCTTTAAATTACCCTCAACCCTTAACATATGTTAGAATATCTCCTTTCTTAAACATGATTAAATCAATATTGACCTAAGAGACTTTTTATTTAAAAAAAAGTATTTATTCGCAAGCTATTAGTGTGTTTATTTATTAATTGTTAGTATTTTTGTTATTTTTATATGTATATTTTTTTATTTTGATCCATATTTCTATACTTTTTAAAATTTTTATAAATAATAACTTCTAAAATTTACAATTAAAAAATAAACAAAAGACTACAAAAATATAATAAAAAAAAAAATATTTTAAAAAAATAAAATTGATAAAAAAAAAAATAAAACTGATTAAAAAATATAAATAAAAAAATAAAAAAAACTAAACTAAAAACAAAAAGCAACACAAAACTAAAAAAAAAATTAAATCAAGAGAGTTGAGGACATAATAGTAATTATTGAGAGAATTTTGGAATAGGACCGGAGGTGAGGGGTGGGAAAAGTAGCTCTCATATAGAGATACACAAGTAAATATACACTACGTTTGGATATTAAATTTTTGAACAAAAATAAAAAAGAAAGAAAAAAGAGAGAAAAAATAAATAAGGTAAAAGAATCAAAATTCTTTCCTTTTGTTTTCCCCTTGTATTTTATACTCCCTTAGCAAATCTAGGATCTAAACATACATAGGCAGATCTGCCTAACAAAAGATCCCTCACTGAACTTGCCAACTTTTACAATTTTTTAAATTTATTTGTTTGCACTTGTTAGCTCTAGGTTGCAAGTGTAATGTACCCCCCATACTTAACTTGTCACACTTACATGTGCCCCCACTAAATCTTTTGATACTAAAGCATCTCCAAGGCTATTATTTAAATAGTTAGTCAAAATATACCTAAAAAGTAGATTCTTTGTTTTAGCTAGCCATTTTTTAAAAAATACTTTAATAATATTCTCTATTTTAATTAACCACCTCATAGATTATTCATTTTTTAACATTTATCCTAAAAAAAGAGAGAAAAAAAAAAAAGAGGAGAGAGAGTGAGAGAGATTTGTGAATTAAGTTTTGGAGAGCCATTTTTGATTCTCTACATTTGGAGAACTGCTTGGAGAGTCATTTTTGAAGTTTTGCCCTCCAAAATAGTTAAGAGAGTCACTTTAGAACCCCTTGAAGATGCTCTAACATTTGTCCTAACAGAATTTCCTTAATCTTTTATTATTTAACCAAATAAATAACACAATTTTAACATTTTGTTCTAATATTAAAATTGTGAGATTGTGTGACAATTATGAACTGTTCTTTGACTTTATAAGTTATCTTAATTTTTCTATAGACAATTCTATAAAAACTTTACTCACACTGAACAGGATTCACCCTGCAATCATAACAGTACGTAATATTCACCGAATTTTACATACACTTGACAGAAGTATATAGGAAAAGGCACGACAAGCTAAAAGCAAGATAGATTCCACAGCTAACAATACAAAAAATGACACAAGTTGTAGATCGCTTTCAAAAAACTTCACCATCACTACAGAAAAAGGGTGGAAAAACTTTTAGCAAAAAAGTATTAAATTCTAGGAGGAGGGAAGAGAGATATAATAGCTCAAATACAAGCACTGGGCTCATGAGTACCTTGATAGAGGTACAATAAGTTAGTTCCAAGAAATCAATATTATATATATATATATATATATAAGCACCTAAAAGTCTCCACACACACTTGTATATAATTACATATAATTATATTGCAATGCAATTATCCTGCGTATAAATGGTTCCAATGCAATTCCATGTTTCTCCTCCATGATCATAGCATTTGTGTAAGAATTGAGCAAGAAATTGATGGATGTGAAGCATAATCCTTAGTTCTTAGAACCAGAAGGGGGAGGTTGATGCATTTGCTGATACAATGCAGCCATCCTACTGTAAGCATCCATGGTCATAGGCTGCAACAAAACCATAACCAACCAGAGTTCATAAGTCATCTGCACATACATACATACATACATACATACATATATATATATATATATATAAAAGGTAATGCAATACAAACAGAAAATTCATACAGAATTTATCACCAGAATAATATAATTGGATAAGAGTCATTCGCTTTATAACAAAATATCTATCAAGATGATTTTTAATATAAAAAATACTACTGTTACATCATTCTAGCTAGTGGGCATTTCTGTACAAATTTTTTTGTAAGAATATCATATATATATATATATATATATAAATAAGCCATGCAACATATCATATACAATAATTTATATAAGTGAATATATGTTTACCTGTGATTGGCATGCAAGGAATGTGGACATGGGGTCTGGAAGTACAGCTGCAGGAGCGGATAAACGGTCACCGGCGCCGTCCCAGGAAGGTAGGGGCATGAAGGCAGAAGGGTGAAGAACAGGAGGGATTCCGGCGATGTTAGGGCGGCCGATGGTGTTCATGTCCATGACACCCATCCCCATCCCCATTCCCACTCCCATCCCCATTGGAGCCATCATAGATAATTGGAGCTGCTGTTGCAAGGTCATTGGCAACATCATGGATGGCATGTTCATTCTGCTCATCATCTGAACTTGAGCTTGCAGTTGCTTCAGATATTCAATCACTTCATCTAGCATTGAAGCTTTATCTGTCTGAAATCAATGATATCAACAAATATTTATGTTTAGAAAACCATTCCTACACATGGGTTGATTCTAAACAATACAGCACATAATCATCCATTCAAAGAATGAATTATTATAAGAAAAATAATGTTATATGTAGTCTTATTTTTCAATCCTTTTTCACACTCTTAAACACAAGTTAATAGGTTTCACTTGATTTTATTAACGTGAGTCCTACAACTTTGTCTTTACAAGTGAGAAAATGGATTGAGTTTTAAAGGCATATTTGGTACAACTTTTTCAAGCTTTTTTTTTGTTTTTGTTTTTGTTTATAAGTAAAAAAAAAAAAACTATATTTTTCAGTTTTTTTTGTTTTTAACAAGATAAGCCAAAAACAAAAAAAAGTAAAAAGTTTAAAAAAATTTTTACTTATAAGCAAAAAAAATAAAGCCAAAAATTTTTTAAAAAGTCCAACCAAACTGCCTTAAATGGAATTGAGTTAAAATGTATTATGACCATACTCCAAAATACTCAATACCATATTAATGTGAAAGATCAAACCCAAAGGGAAAGTCTAAAGTACCATGAATAGTTTTCACGGTAGGAGTGCCCAATAATAAAAAAATCAGTTTCAGTTATAAGTAAGATTAATTTCAGTATTTTTTAACTGTATCATTGCAAAATTATCATTAAGACTGATCTAACTGATCTAATTTACTTTAGATGTCGCCACTGTGAATACCACTCACCATAGAGTTGAAATTTATGGAATGGTCAGAATTTCAGAAGAAGGATATTCAGATTTCAGACAAAGGTATTGAAGTTGTTACAGGTGATTGTCTCCTCACCAAACAACCTTCTGTCAAGTAGACCCAATAGCAGGTGGAGTTTGTGGCCTAGGATCATTGGATGATTCCCAAATAATCACTGCCATTTGTACTCATACAAAAGTTTTAGACCACACATCTTACTGTGATAGTGTATGGTCATTGGAGCTTTGACTGGCATGTTGATTTGTTACCTAGGGTTTCAATAGCTTAGAATTATGCTTCCTGTCAGTATGCAATCGGTAATGCATTAGAAAAGAGTTAAAAAAGTTAATTCACACAGTTATTTTTGTTGCTTTTACGAAAAAATTATCACTATTTTTATAATTTTACAGTTTAAAAACCCATTATGGTGATGAGATGGTGATTAAGCTTGTACGCATATACATTCACATCTAATTTTTTTTAAACAAGTAAAGTTTTAAATGTCACACGTGCCTATTCCTCCTATTACGTTTATAGTGTCATTTTGTGTTATCTTGTGTATAAAAATTATACATGAATAGTAGACTAAAATTATGATAAAAAAATTTCAGTAACTTTTATAGATATATCTTGTCAAGTTGATGACTTGATATGGGGCCCCTTGAGAAATTCATGATAGGGTATCACAAGTTGTGACCAGAGGGGGCCAAATTATCGGTACTCTTGTGTTCTCCGTCGTTATCAAATTTTACAAGTTGGAAGAAAAAAGTCTTGTAAGTTTCAATACAGAAAATCCTACAAATTGAGAAGAAGCGTCACCACATATTATATAGAGAACTTTTCTCGGGAAAATTAAAAATAGGAGAGAAAAGAGAAAAAGAGAGAATAGTACTTTTCACCTTACTGGAATTTGGGACCAGCTTCTGCAATATCTTCATCCTTTGGTTGATCTTATCTCTTCTTTTCTACATAACCACACATGATACGATTTCCAATATTAGCCAAGAAGTACAGAATAAATATATTTTTAGTACCCTGAAAGAAAAAGAGATCTATAACTATAAATTTTGACTCCTTTGGCCCACATGATAATTAAAAATATATATGAAAATAAAAAAATCATTTCAGACTACATGTTAAATATCCTAATCATTGGCTCATCACTCTAAGCAATATATGCAAATTTGTGATGGAGGGAAATTAAAGTGATATTTTGAACAAGAAAGAGCAATATTATAGAAATAAAAAAAAAATTATACTGAAATTTCATATAAAATAATATTGATTGTTTGTGATTTTTTTCATTTCAAATCAAAATATCACTATTTTAGTTCATAATTTAAAAATTATTGTGCATAAAAATTTGATAAGAATAAAATTTTCCAAACACAAAATATAATTCATGTGTTTATATATATATAAGAGAGAGAACATACACGTTCAGATTGATTATGGATCGCAGCTGCCCTACTCCTTTTAGTTGAGATAGAAGATTTACCAGCTGCTTTCTTCTTGCCTTCCTCGTCCCCTTCCCCTCTCTTTTGAAATTAAAATAAATAAATTAACAAAATGACAACATAATCCATCAAAATTAATTCTTTATTTAAAAATATTTAGATATACTAATTTTTTAATAAAATACGTGAAAGAATGAAGAACACAGTAGACAAGAAGGTTGCCTGGGGTCTGCTGTGACAAACGGAGTCATGGTCGTCGGCGGTGGTGGTCTTGGTACACTGCTTGTCGGAGCTGGTGTTTTCCAGCGATCCCATGGAGGTAGAGGTGAACCCGTACACACCCAATTCCCTCTCGCACGTGTCGAGGGTCAACTGCCGGTTGTCCCTCCCGAACGTGGCGCTCCCGCTCACGCTGTTGTCCCTGCTGCTCCATTCCTGTGCCCCCGCCGTCGCCCCCGGCACACGCGCCACCCTCGCACGCTTCAGCTCCTGATCGTTCCCGTTGTTCTCAAACGTGTTGCCGCCACTGCACGACCCCACGCGTGTGGAGCACCCCACCACGCACGTGCCAATCCCTTCCAGCAAATGCGACGTGGATGGCTCGTGCGATCCGGTGGAGCACGGCACCAGAGCGTCCATAGTCATGGTCGCCGAGGCGTCGACGGCGCGGTGGTGGTCCAACCACGGCACGAGCTCGTCGCTGCCGCCATCGGTTGCTGGTTTGCAGCGAGGCAAGCAGGTGGCTTGGTTGACAATTGACTCTAAAGTTCCGCCGCCGCGTGGCTTCTCCCATGTGGCGGAGGAGGTGGCTAATGGTTTGTTTGGCACGCGTGGAGGGCCTAACCCATGCATGGCTAGCTGCCCATTTTCCCATGTTAGCTCTGCCACTTCGTAGTCTAACCTGCACCATATTCCACCGCCATGAGCACTGCTGAAACATATATATACCTACATATATGTATATATATACACGTATTAAGCATAGAACAACTCTATTGTCAGAGTAGTAGTTGCTGTTTGTTGAGGCAAAGTACAATTACGTAGTGCATCAATCAGTTTAGTTTGCCCCGGGAACAGCCACTACTGCTCTGGCAGTAGAGCTGCTCATAAACGTATATATATATATATAGAAAAAGATAGTACATGGAAACGTCAGGGGCTGTCGAATTGGAGTTGGAGTGACCACTGAGGGTGAGCCTGGGAGGGGTGGGATTTTCATCGAGGTCTAATCTTGGAACACAGCGGCTCATCTTCAACAGGGAAGCTGGTGATGAGAGAGAGAGAGAGAGAGAGAGAGAGAGAGAGAGAGAGAGAGAGAGAGAGAGAGTTGGGTTTAGGTTATTTCCTTGTGTGGGTATGAGGGATCCATTGGAGCATTGAGAGCAGGGAAGCTCTAGTATTTATTTTGGAGATAAGAACAATGTTAAACGGGGAACAGAGAGTGATCAGTTTTGACCCATGGAGTGGAAGAGAGAGGAAGTTCTAATTGGAAGCTGGAGGAGCAGAGTATCTATAAAGGGATTTTGTGGGCTGGAAGGTGCTTTCAAGTAGCTTTTGTATGGAGAGTACTATGCATAAAAACCACCACTAAAACCAATTCCCATTATATGGATATCATGATCATGTATACATATATATATATATATATATATATTTTATATACACGAATGGTAAAATAACTTAACATCTCGACCCCGCCCCAGCATGCTTCTATTGTGATGGATATAGAGTGATGCTAATCAGGCATAGCAAATTTATCTCAACTCAAACTCGTCCTATTTATATATATGTATATATTATTTTTTAATATATATATATTTTATTAAAGTATGATTATTGTGATTTTTTTTTTTTATAATTTTATCTTTTATTTTGTTCATAATGTGTCTAAGAAAAATACTAACTTAAGGGAGGAGAAGCGGATATTAAGAGGAGTTATTATAACAGGGCGAGGATGGAGTAGTGGTTTTTCGACTTAAACTCGTCTCGTTGGCATCTCTATACGTAGATATATTTGTAGAAAGAGAAGGGGATAAAAAGAAAATTTTATAGTCTGTTTGGAATTTGGAGTAGGGAAGGGAAAGCAAGAGAAAGAGAAAGTAAAAGAAAAAAGAAGAGAAAAATGAAGAAAATTTTTAAATCGATCTATCTCTTTCTCTTTCTTCTTTCTTTCATTTTTTTTTTATGAAATTAAATAAAAAAATAATAACAAACATTAATTTTATTTTTCCTTCTTTTTCTCAAGTTCCAAACAAGCTCTTGAGCATCTAAAGCCCGACAAAGAGAAATTTCTGAAAGAGAGAGAGATCTCTAAATGAGGCAAGCTACAGATAACCACGACTCTCTAACACGATTAGTAGTTGTTTGTCACATAAACTCTATCCAACACAGTTAGTAATTATCCGTTACATCAATTGAATCCATTTGTTGTGCCTATCCGTTACATCAGCTAACTTCTACCATTAGCAACGTGAAGCCCAAATAATATTACAGATATTCACTGATTATGTTGTACAGTCGTGACCATTCTTAATAACAACCTCCCTGAATTGTATGAGAAAAAGTGTGGGACCTAACAAGTTTGTACATTTTGTGTACACATACACAGAGTAAAGTACAGATGACCAAAAATATATATATATATATATATATGTACAGTAAAGTACGAACTCGAACGTGTGAAGTTGGGTGCGCGTGGGGAATTGGAAAATTGGACTGGAGCAAGTGCCGTGGGCAGTGGACGCGTGTGAAGGGATTGATGAGAGAGAGTGAACAAACTATAGACACGGTAGGGGGCGATCTCACCACATGTCTCTTCCACGAGCTCTCATCGCAGCCACGCAGGCTCTATGCCTCTGTTAAGGTGCGCACAGGCGCATGTTAGAAATGCCACTTCCTTTGTGCCTTGTTTGGATGAGCTTTGCAAATTGCGATCTCTCAAATGTCTGTCCAGGTTGCAACTTGCAACGTCACCAAGAAAAAGTGGTGGTCTGGTTGAAGCAGAAGTGCGTCCCATCTCGATGTTGATGGTGTTAAAGGACAATTGCTGACTTAGATGCAGTTGTTTTGACATTGACAATTGTGTTTGGATATGAGGAAAAATGGGGCCACTCTTTGGTTGGAATCGTTTTTTCTTGAAATTTTCGTTTCTATTTTCATTTTTCCGTGTCCTGAAAACACTTGAAAATACAGATAATTATTGTAGTAAACTTAAAAGTATATAATTTGAATTTGTTTGTTAAATATGTTAATTTTATATAATTTTTATGTAAAATTTTATAGTAAAACAATGTAATAATAGTAATAGTAACAATGTGATAGTGACAATAATAGTGACAGTTTATTTAAAGATTAACAATTATAATATGAATAACTATACATGAGATTAAATACATCCAATCCCCCAAGCCATTGAGCACCATGCCACCTGCAAGTTCATTTTGCAAACAAAATTTTTTGTGAGCTCATTTTTTTATTAAAAAAAAGTAAAAAATAATTTTTAAAAACGAAACCAAACATATAAGAGCCCATTTTAAATAAGGGCCTGTGTTAAACTATGGACACAGCGATTTGTAAAAATAAAATTAATAATTTCTTATTTATCATCCCCATTATTATTGCAAAGAGTTCTTCGATGAATTTCTTGCGAAAATAATGTCGTAGATGCACTTAATTCCTACATCTATTGTTTCTTTCTTTTCTCAGCATTTGTGGTTTTAAAAATGGTACATTCTTGCTCTCAAGCTTTCTTTGACTCTGTTTAAATTCATGGTCGTGAAAAATGATTTGAACCCGGCTGCCTAATATGGCCTCTGAAAAAGTTTAATTACCATATAAGAAGTAAGCATCATTCCAAGAGCATGCTAACAATACAAAATCAATCCGCCATGGTAATTGGGGCTGTCTTCGTAAATTCAAGAGAACTTGTGTTCAACTCTCGCTAACAATGACCTGTCTTACATGGTGAACGAGACTTGTGGGTTCACACAACCCGTTTGAAGGACCAACATCGGGTTAGGGTTACGGGTTACCCAAAAATAAAAACAAAAATAACTAAAACAAGTATAATAATTATGATATTCTAGGATTTGGCTACAAAAACTACTAATCGTACATCGCATCAAAAATCTTCATAGGACGTGGACAAAACTACTAATCATACGTTGCATAGAAAATCTTGATAGGGTGTGGACAAATTTATAGTGGTATGACAATACCAAATACTATGGCTTAGATTTTAGCTTTACAGTAGGAAAACCCACTAAATACACAAAAAGCAAAAATTATAAAGATAGAAATATATGATGCAAGGCCACTTCTTGACTTGCCAAAGCCCAGGTAAAAATCAATAAGTAACTGGGTCATAAAAAAATTTAATATGAAGCCCGGTCCAATCCACAAACTTGGGCTGAGTCATCATGACTATATGCTACTGATTAATCAACTATGCTATTGTCCAAGCCCAACCAAGGAAGAAAAAGAAAAGGAAGTAAAAAAGTATTCGTTTGGTAACGCTGTCAATTTTTATTTTTTGCTGTGTGTTTTTGTTGTATATTTTTACTGTGTATTTTTTGTGGTTTGGTGATGGGCGTTTATAGGTTATTATTGTGCCAAAAATACTAGACCAATGTTTTAATGAGAGAAAATACACTCATTTTAGTGTTTTTAGTTTCCTTTTTTCAAATTTTGTAAAAAACTAAAAAAAAAATTTAAACAAACGCCGTTTTTTGTTTTTTCTGAAAAAAAAAATAAAAAACAAAAACATTAAACGTTACCAAACGAGGCCTAAACTCTTAGGAGTGTGGGCACAAAGGGCCTGCCAATATGCCAAACCTCAGTGGTCTAGGTAGGTAGGGGTGAACATTTGGCAAGTTAAACCAGGCCTTTACAAATAAAATTTGTCATTGTATTCAAAATTAAATTTCAAGTCCGTTTAATTAAAAAAATTATATTCTCAAGCCTGTCTAAGTCCTCTCATTTAAGAAAAAATTTATTTAATATATAAATTTTTTTATAAATAATATTGAATAGCATAAAATATAATTTCATATACATATATATAATATTAAAATATATTATTTTATATATATTAAGGATCAGGCCAAACTTCAAAGATAATTTTCGAGTTCGCTCGTTAAATTAATCGGATCAAAAAAAATTTTAAACTCTATATTTTATAAGCAAATTTAAACAGACCTATCGAGCTCGCGAATTCATGTAAAATTAACCCTTATAAAAATTTAGAAAATATAGAAAAAAAAAATCAGCAAAGAGGACGGTTTGGTAATTTTCTATTTTTGAAAGTTCCAAATTTTTCATCTCTTTTCGTACTTGACAATCAGAGCACACTCATAAGAAACAATTTTGAAAGGCCTTTTCTAAGATTATTTCAGTAATTATTTTACAATGACGAAGGAAACCTAGTAGAGACCACATCCACCGTGATAAACTCCAGCCATCTTCACACAAATAAGCCGTTGGCTGATCTACACGTCATGAAAATAGACAAATTTTAAAATTTTCCAAGAAATTTGCTAATGTGGTCGAAAATGATTGGGCCAAAATAAATTAAAGCTTGCAGTGCATCCACACTGAATCATTCTCTTGAAGATAATGAAGACAAATGGATGAAGAGAAATTGTGCGCCCCAGGAATCTCATATGTTGAGAGTCTAGAGAGAGAAAATTGAGAGAGAGAGAGCCATTGCAGCAAAACTAGCAGAAGAAGTACAATTGAAAGTTTGAAACGCTAAAATCTGTCAAATTAGAGAGATTATAGAGAGAGAGTGGGAGGAGGTAGCATTGCAAAGCATATTTGAAACCTTTGAGAGAAACCCTAAGTTTTGTTATCGTGACATTCTATAGAGAAAAGAGAAGGGGCGATGCAGGAGACGAGCCTTCGAAGCCCTAACCCTATTAAATGTCACTGTCGCCCTCGAAGAGACGTCTGAGCTGGCCAGACGTCTGGGTGAAGGACCAAGCTCTCAGGCATGTTGTTCTCAAGATGCGACGCCAGTCTCTCTCCGAAACGCCGCCGTCAGAGACCGACGAAACCCTAATCGTATACTCAGACTCGTCCGCACCCGATTTTACCTCCCTCCTCTCTGACGAGCTTCTCCTCTTGATTCTCTCGAAGCTTTCCGATTCCCAGCACATTCCCAATTCTGTTGTTTGCAGGCGGTGGTTGAGGCTTAGCGGCCGTTTCGTTCGCTCTATCAAGCTATTGGATTGGGAATTTCTTGAATCGGGTCGTCTCGGATATCGGTTCCCTAATCTCACCGATATTGATATTGTTCGAGCTTGTATACGGTCATCTCGGAATTCTGGAATCTTTTTAACCCATAAATTTGTATCGGTTCACCTCGATTCGTGCTTATCGGAAGGTGGGTTTATACGAAAACAGGATTTATTGCATTCGGATTTAATTGACAGTGGGATTCGAATTTTGGCCCAGGGGTGCTTGAGAAGGCTAGTTCTTATTGGTGCCAGTGCGGAAGGATTGTCGTGTGTTGCAGAGGAGTGCCTGACTCTGCAAGAATTAGAGCTGCATTGTTGCCCTGATTTGTCGTTGAGAGGAATTTCCGGGTGCCAGAATTTACAGATTTTGAAATTGATCGGTCGTGTTGATGGGATTTATGATTCAGTAATCTCAGACATCGGGTTGACGATTGTGGCACAAGGGTGCAAGCGCTTAGTGAAGCTCGAGCTGGTTGGTTGTGAGGGGAGCTATGATGGGATCAAAGCTATTGGGCAATGCTGCCAAATGCTCGAGGAGCTGACCTTATGTGATCACAGGATGGATGGTGGGTGGTTAGCAGCACTTTCGTACTGTACGAATTTGAAGACTTTGAAAATTCAGTCTTGTAAGAATATTGATCCAAGTCCAGGGCCTGATGAGCATTTAGGTTCTTGTCCTACCCTTGAAGAGTTACATTTGCAGCGGTGTCAAATGCGGGATAAGCAGGGTGTGACAGCATTGTTTCTAGTGTGTGAGGCTGTTAGGGAGCTCATTTTGGAGGACTGTTGGGGATTAGAGGACAATGTATTTGGCATTGCAAGTATTTGTAGGTATGAATTGACTTTCATTTGCTACCTGTTTTAACTTTTAACTGATCTCACACTTTATAGTTTCTTTGTTAGCTATTATATGTCTTAACTGATCTTAAACTGAACGAATGAGGAGATCCTGTTGATAAGATTTTTTAATATGTCAATGGTCAGTTTTACAACTGTCATTGAGAATGAGTACCTCCTGCCCTTGATTGAGAGTGAGCAAATCCTGCTCTCTACTGTTAGTGTTCCTGAAATTCTATAATGATCAAGCCAAAAGTTCAACAAATGATAAATTCATCTTGTCAACATCTAAAGTGATATCAGTGTCAAACTTAACAGCAGAAAATGCCATGTATACAGCATAAAAGATATTCATGGTATATGTAATACCTGTGGGTGCATATATGTTTAACCCCTTAAATGTGCATATGGAAATGCATATCAAGATGCAAAATCTAAGAACACTACAGTCCACATTGCCTAGCATCTGTTCGTTGCACTTCAAAGTAAGTGAAGATTTCAAGTAGAGAGGTTAGCCTAGTGGTAGTGGTGCCCCCACGCATGCATGTGGTCATGGGTTCAACTCCCCCACCCCCTTCTCCAGGGCTTTGGCCCTCAGACACAGCCAAAAAAAAGTAATTGACTATTTCCATTCATATGAATGACGGATCTATCAATTTCTTTTCACTCCAAAAATGTGACTTCTTCCTTTTTTTCACTTTGTCTTTCCATTTATACCAAGATGCAAAATCTGAAATCTGAGCAACCTACTTAATGTGTTGATCCATCAGCCATCCAACTACTGATTATTATTGGAAGTCATCCTGCCAATACTAAATATAAAAATAGCTGACATTTATGTACTGTAGGACAATTTGGTCAGTCCAAGGTTTGGTTATTTAACCTGTGGGAAATCACCTAGACACAAGGCCACAAATTCGACATAAAAAGCCTTATCCAACTATATGGGACTTGCTTCAATTCTTGTATTTGATTTTACATTGTATTTTGTGGTTGTAACTTATAACATTAGCCACGTCTCTTATCCAACGCAATTGCCTGATTAAGAAATGATAACTTTGACAGAAAGAGGGAAATGCAAATTTGAGACAATTATACAATGAATTGCTATGGGTTGGATTTAGCCAGTAAATGTTGTAAACTACCTGTACCCTCGTATTCTTGTCTTTGCTTCTTGTTGAGAAATATTAGTAAAATGAAATAAGCTCCTAATCAACATCTCAGTTTCGAATGCTTTATCGGTTTTTTTCCCCACTTTGTAGGAGGATAAGGTTTCTATCTTTGGAAGGGTGTTCATTACTGACAATGGAAGGTTTTGACGCAGTAGTTCTTTCATGGAAAGAGCTTAAGAGGCTTAGAGTAGTCTCATGTAACAACATAAAGGACAGTGAAATCACTCCAGCACTGGCATCCTTGTTTTCTGTTCTTAAAGAGTTGAAGTGGCGGCCAGATTCCAGATCTCTTCTGTCATCAGGTCTTGCTGGGACAGGACTGGGAAAGAAAGGTGGTCGATCTTTCACGCGGGTGTGAAACTTGAACATGATACTACTCCATAGCTGAGAATCTGAGCTTGTGCTGAATGGATACTTCGACTTTGGCAGCTGCAATAAGTTCTGGTGTTACATTCACAAAGGCAGATTCTCAACACGCTGCAATTATTCTTGTCTGTTTCAAATGTTTTTCTTGGCCACTACCTGTCAGAAAAAATGGGCTTAGGGTGTCATTAATAGATGAGAGTTTTTTACTAACAGAGGGCATGCGGCAGGAAGCTAGCCATTCTGAGCATTTACTTTTCTTTGCTTCTTAATGAACACTGGGTGACCAGTTGGGCCAACATGCAATTTGTGGAGCTAAACTTAACTCCATTATTGTAATTCTAGTGAAGGCATCAAAAGAGGTAGATGAGCCAATTCTATATATGACTTTCTAGGAGTCAACAAAGTGAATCTTTCTTCAGCTCTTACTTTTTACTCAATTCCCTCAATTTTACTTTTTCTTTTCACAAATCATGTACAACTGTACAAGTATCTTATTTATTATATAAGTACAAGTATCGAGGTTCAGATTTTGTTTGTATCTGTCTGCAATTTGAACATTGAAAAGTTATCATGCCTTCATGGAACTGCTACAGTGCTGGTTTGTATGTTGGTTGGTTGGTTGGTTGGTTGGCTTAATAAATGTTGTTCTTGCTTTGACATCCCTAAATTGTGCTGCATATGCTATTTATCTCACCTGATAAATGTAATTTTTTTAAATATTGATTTGGTCCAAGGTTTGGCAAGGCCTTATTGTTGTATTAGATTTGAGGTATTCTTCTGCCCTTTCTGGTGGGGAGTACATCTTTTAAAGGAATAATTTGGTTTATTAAGAAAACTACTTTATCTGAATTACGGATTGCTGCTTCTTATTATTCTCATCTTGCAGTAATGACTGAGCTCCACTAAAACCAAGAATGTGGAATGGTGCAGTGGGTGCAGCTGGAGACCTGATATTCCAAATCATATTGAGCGCTCCTATAGCTTAAAATTGCTCTATCCAGGTGACAGTGTGTCTTAATATTACATCAGTTTGTATGAAAAGTTATCTACATAATCATAGAAGTGTGATATTGAACTGTGGAAATTTGATTTTTTAGGCAGCAAAAAATCAAAGAACAGGGAAAATTGAAAAAAATAGTGAAGTAACTGTAGGCTTGATTGCAATATGGCTTTAGCTTATATGGTGTGACTCCATGCAAAAGGGTTCACCATCTTCTGTTAGGAGTTTAGATAGCTATCCACATTACGATTTCGAGTCAACAACGTGAACCGGCAGGTGGATGTCCATGCTTGCATTATATTGGTTACATGTCCCAAATGTGTGAGAGGATCATGTAGGGGTAGGAGGACTATAGTGTTGATGGTTCTGATCATGAAAGCAGTGTCTAAATGCACAAGATGTTGTGACCGTGCACCTGATTTCATTTTCTTAAACGTAATACAAACTCATATTTCCAATTTAGATTGTTTACTATAGCAATACATATTAATTTGTTTTACATAGCACATTTATTACCTAATACAGGTTTGTTACTGAACATGCCTAGTTAATGCTATAAGTTGTATATCACTGTGAATTAGAAAGAATATTTATTGCACACTATATGCAAAATCATCAACATAGCAGTCCAATAGTAATTGAGGTGTTGTAGAAGCCACATATGACAGGAACATAGAAAATTTGAAAACCATGTGAGGCTATGATCTTTGTAGCTTGGATACATACAGGGGCCATAGATACAACACAATACAAAGACATGGCAAATAAAAAAAATTAGAGGCACAGACATGGTGAGTATACTAAATATTTCTACTCAAAATTGCAAAATATGAAAGGTGAAACTCTACGAGTGTCGCATATATAATGTATACTCCTATGACCTTTCTTACTTCATAGTTGTCTTTATTACTATGTTTCTTTGTTATATCAGATGCATACTTTATTTCATATTTATCATGCATCTTATGTATTCTATTTAGAAATATTTCAGAACACATTAGGAGGCACTAGTTGAATTTTCAAGAATGCCAAACGCTGTTGTTATTGATAGATTCATTACATGGGTTCTGGTGGGGAATTTTTAAAGTACTATTGAGGTGTCCAAGAAGTGTCTTCGAAGTGTCTGAAACTATGAAAGTTTAGTTTTAGATCATGTTCAAGAAGTGTCTGAAACGTGTGGAGTGTCCAACACATGCTTGGCACGAACATGGCTTTGCTTGTGCTAGTTAGGCTTATGACAAATAGTTTTCACCATCATGTCAACCTGTTTATGTGTATTATTCTTTTGGACGTGTATATGTATCTAACTCGTATGTAAATAGATATATCATTTTCTTAATTTCCTAAATCTCTATATGAAAAATTGTATAATATGGAAGATGAAGCTAGTCAAATATCAAATGCATATTTATATCATGTAATACGTGTTCTGTTACACCCCTCTTATTATGTCTTACCTTCTACAATTGCGTTATTTTTTCTTTATTAAATAATGCACGTGTTTTAATTCTAGCAACCATGTGTGCATCATCAAACCTTTTGCTTTCTTTCTTCTTTTTGAAGATTTCAGTGATGGATATCCAATTAACTTTACCTGATTTGCTTACTGAAATAATGCCCACATAAGGGAGAATTATATGTCCCCAAACTGTTCTGGTTTGGAAGCAATTAGGGTGACTTTAAATTGCATCAATCCTCGCAGGTTTGCCAATTATTGTGTTGTTTTGCTGCTGAAGTTGGTCTGAGGCATCTGCTTATATGCGGGTGGTGGAATTCCAACCCAATGTCCTGCTAATTTGTGGATGCTGATTATGCCGATCCAAATTTATTAGAATGTGAATTTGTTATGCTGACAGTTTGATTCTATTATGTTCGAATAGTATGTTATATGTAATTGAGAAAACTATAGGCACTGCAGCATCTTTCGAATCCGAATTCCTGTAAGTTTGTGAATGTATTGTGAAGGTTAGTAACATATTCTTGTGCTTAGTATTCTTTGATGACATAGCCTCCCCCAATTTCCCCCTCTTTCTTTGGGCTGCAGAATTTATCTGAAAGTGCATTTGTTTTGCGGGATTGGCCTGCTAATCTTTTAAAACCTATTAGTTGAAGAACTGGTGCTTATTTTCTTGCTCCTTAACCTCAATAAGAAGATTTCAGTTGTTCATTGGAACCATCCAAGAAATATGGTGGGGAAAGGAAAAGAAACAGGTGGGATATTGTTTACCATCTTTTCCAAAATTCAGGTGCTATATAGAGTAGGCAAAATTTTTCAGTTTTGAGGAAATATCTATTCCACCCCCCCCCCCCCCCCCCCCCCTCTTTTTTTCCTCTCTCTCTCCTTCACCTCTTCCTCTATTCACATCAATACGAGCAAGGTAAATCTAGCTCTCCGACGAATTTCAGTTCATAACTAGTTTAGTTGATACGTACGTCCAAATGATCAAAAGAAGTTCTATCCACTCTATTTTGAACACGATTTGAAGGCCTTAATTTGATTTGGTAACTAGTTTAGTTTATTTTATTCTGTTTGATTGAATACAATCATATAGATCAAGCGGAATTAGATTTTAATCCAATCAAAAATTTTAAAATATATTTTAGTGATTCAAAAACAAGCCAAGCTCACCAGGGCTAGCCCAGCAGGGGAAGGCCCAGGACCTCACTTCAACTCTTTCCTCCCGCACTTTTACTTCTAACTTTTTTTGTTATTTTAATTTATGTACCGAGTCATGCCGATGTGGCAGGATATAATTGGACAGACTAAGTGGCCTCCGCTCCAGCGTCCAGCTGGGCCTTCATCTATATGGAAAGCCACGTATATATAAGCGAAAATCTATATGTATAATGTATATAGATCTATATACGTATCATCGTCGTCGTATCAGACTCGCGAAAACTGAGTCAAAATCTTCTCTCTCTCTCTCTCTCTCTCTCTGCTTCAAAATCGGGTGAACAGATTACAGGGCGGCCATTCTCCTTCAATCACGAGACTTAAGGCGAGTTCGTTGCTCTCTCTCTCTCTAGTACTTTTTATACCACGCGCACAATTACATGCATCTTTTGAATATATACACGTAAATATCGTTTGATTTCTAGATCTGCGATTTAGGATGTGCGATTTTTTATCGTCAAATGTTTAGCTTTCTTTGTCTAAATTCGTGGTCTATCCGTGGACTCCGATTAGCGAAGCGTGAGATCTGATTCTCAGATCTGCACTTATCCTAGGGTTTTAGCTGTGGACTTTGATGATATGCTATGCTTTCTTCTCAATTCTGTACCTGTGAGAATTCGTGGAGTTGAGTACGGTTTTATGATCGATTTGTGCCTAGTATTTGCTTCTTTTTTTTTTTGTGAGGTAATTGTGAAATATCATTGTTTCTGGGGCTATGATCTTATTTTGATGATTTTACTTCATTAGGAGCTATTTGGTTTCTCCTAGATATGATCTAGTGGACACTTCAAGGGTCTAGTAACTGTTTGAACACAAGTTGTATTTGATTCGAACTTGTTTTGCAGTTAATGTGATTGTTGATGTTGTTTTCTTTCTTAATTTTTTGTTTTTGTTTCTTTCTATCATATGAAAATTAACGCTCCACATCAGGACTATAAGTCCCACCAGTAACACGCGTGCCCACACTCACACACACTGTCAATTTTGATTGAAATTTTTTGCTTGTGTGGAAATTCAATTAATGAAAATTGGTGGAAAGGTGAATACTTGTTGAGAATATATGGACTGAAGGCAAACTTGGTAGTGTTTTGTTTTCACTCTTTGTATTTCTATATGTTTTTGAGTTCTAGACACCAAACATTTGTTTGTAACTGCATTTGTTTTTTTTTTGTTCGCTTTATGCCTTCATCCAATCATTTGAAAGAAGGGCTCAATATAAAATATCTATCAATCTGTGAAACGTATTTAACACATCACTCTCTTATTATCTTTTAAATTGGAGGGATTTGCACAATCTTCTATTAGTAGGGGACATGGGTTCTAATTTGGTTGAAGTATGTGCTGTTTAATTTTTATAAGTTCAAGCATTTCAGCAAAGAGTAATGAAATTTATTTCAGTAAACTGATCACGGATTTAAAGTGACCTTTTTGGTGAAATATGGCTGGCAACAGTGCCTTCCTGAGGATTAGATGAAGGTTTCTGCTCGTCTAATTAGTTTGATAGGTTCACTATGCACTTCATTCAGTTTGACTTTTCCAAACGATGTAAAAATGATTATTTTGAAAGTAACACGTGGCAATAGCCAATCAGTTGTCTGTGGAATGTAATTACAGTTTCTTTAAAGAGCTAAGATTTTGGAATTTTGGTATTTTCCATATGATTGACAGAAGTGTTGGGGTGAATAACACCCTCTTTGTTGTATACTCCTACAAAATTGCTAGTGGAATATATGACACATTTTCTCTTAGCTTATACTTAAATTGGTGGTGGCTGCTTAAGTACATCAGCAATTACAACAATTGTCTTGAGCAAACCAATTGGCTCGATGTTTTTGTATCCTTATTTTGGCCAAAAAGAGATCCCAGGTTTGAGTGAATGAAAACATGGATGGTGGCACTAGCATGAGAGATCAAGTCAGGGATCTTGATCACATAATAACATCACGAAACAAATAAGCCTTGTCCTTTTTTCCCCCTAAATAATACAGATCTAAACTTTAGTGTGATGGGGTAAAAATAGGTATAAATTGTAGGAACATTAAACTAAGGACTCTAGGACACAGCAGAGGTCAAAAGTCTTTGGGATGAGCTTTGTCAGTGTTCCATCAATACCGTTAGCAAATGCCTGTGAGAAGCTAGAGGACATATGATTCAATTCAATATTTTCTTCGTTCCGGTCACTATTCAAAGATTTTTTCTGAAAAGGGTGTGTGTCAAATTCAGTCCAGAAAACCAAAAAACATTTTTGCCAGGAGGAACTTGAAGATGTTGAATGTTATTTTCTATTTTGTTACTCGAGTCTTTGTACCCATATGAGGTGCCATTGTAGAAGGGGTTCACTTAAGCTACATGTGGATAGTTCTGGACCTAGTATCCTATATTATCAGATAGACTATGTGCAATTTCGCCTACTGTTGTTTAAAATTCAATCATGAGATGTGGTTTGTAGTCACATGACAACTATGTGTCTGAAATTATGGTTGACTGAGGATGGAAGTCAACGAATTACTTGTTGAAGTTATGCATGTCTTGGAGGATGGTGCTTTGATGATTTAACATCGATCATATCTCATTTAAGCATACAGGGTGTGTTAGCGTCAGGCACGCCTGATGTGGCGCATCAGGCGCACGGGTGTTCCCTGCAAGCGCCTGATGCTAGCAATTTCCTTAAGCATATATTTACAATGCCCCAAAACCTGCTGCTTGACTGTTCCTCTGACAAACTGCTCAACACCTGTCCAATATACTTAATAAGTATGATAGTAAGTTCTAATGTTTAAAATGGCTGTTGCAGAAATGGCTTTAAATGGAGCAGCACCCCCAAGAGGAAGTGCGGCAGCTGCTGCTGCCAATCTGCGTAGGAGGAGGACGACAAGTGGTGGCGGGGCTGCAGGAGGAGCAAGCGGCACCATGCTCCAGTTTTACACAGATGATGCCCCAGGACTCAAAATTTCTCCCAACGTTGTTCTTATTATGAGCATTGGTTTCATAGCATTTGTTGCCGTTCTTCATGTCATGGGCAAGCTGTATTTCGTTCGTAGGGAGGCTTGAGAAAGGTTTTATGGTTAGAGAGCTGGCTAAATTTGTTGAATTGTTGAAGTTTGGATTTTGCGTGACTTTTTCACTTTGGGGTTCATAGGAATTGACTGTCATTACTGCTTTGGATTATTTGGATGAATGAGTCGGAAAGATTTTTTTTTTTTTTTTTTTTCTCGAACATAGAAGCTGCAACTACACTATGCAAGGTGATTATGTGGGAGATTTCATTCTCTCACCCCAGATCATAAGATATCCAGTTTCAACTTTCAACCATCCTTTCAAAACATTATCATATAAAAACCAATAGTGAACAGCTCCAAAACAATATAATTTACAGGAACAGGAAGTTTTCAATAACAATATCAAACACCTCCAAGTTCTCTGGTAGTAGCTTTTAATCTTCGATTTGCTTGGTTAGCTTCATGGAAATTACCTTTTGCATATTTATCGGGACGACCAACAATAGCTCTTGAGCGTTTTTCATGCTTGTTGGGCGTTCATAACTTCTATATAAAATTCCCTACCAAACTGATGAAAACCCAACCGCAACCACTAATTTTCAAGAAATCTCATGGTATGAGCATAGAGACTGCCTACCATAGGTCCATAACCTTGGAGTCTATGAGAGCTCAGAGTCCCATTGATTGGAAGTGACTCGGTAATGAGTTGGGTTTTAAACTACGGTCAAGAAAATGAAAAGATGTATTGAAAAACTATGGTCAAGAAACTGAAAAGATGGAGTAAAACGAAGATAATTGATAATTTACTGCCCACAATCTTTAAACCACCAGTACACATCCCATTGCCAATGCATTAGGAGAAGTGAAAGGCCTACAGTTGAAAATGCATATAAAAAAAAATGAGCAATGAATGGGTTTCTCAACAAAGTTGGGCCAAGATTTCACCCTTTTATCAGGAGGAATAAAACTACGGGCATCTTGAATACAATGGTAGCAGAAGAGGAAAAAGCAGCCAGAGCAAGGATTTGGCATGCAAAATCCAAAAGCAATATTTACATTAGGGCTGTTTTACGTTTGTAGCACATATAATGCACAACAGATTGGCAGTGTTTGGCAAAATAATGTAATGTGCCAACAAGGATTGATTGCACGCTGTGAAAGACTTAGTGCAGGTTGTCAGATATCCCACCTGATACCACACCCTCGTCCACGGGTTTTGGGCCACCACATGATCTCGAGACTGATTCAAAGAGTTTCTCAATCTCCGGTGCACACCTCGTAAAAGACCGACTCCAGAAGTTGTATCTAGGATTCTGCTTGATAGAAAACACAACCAAATTTGTAAAAATGCCCAGACTTTGCATACAGCAGCAGATTGTGCACTATTGAGTGAAGGAACCCACAGAATTACCTTAATCAGCTCAATGAAAGTAATCAAAAGGCCCCATGGATGAGGTCTATTAACAATCAGGCGTTCCAATAGAACTCTTGTGATTTGCTCCTGAATTATTTCCTGCTCAGCATAAAAGCAAATTTCCCACAAGAAACAGGTCAGTTCAATATTCTTATTTGCTAGACTACTCCAAAAACCTTTTAGAGGCATCACAACAGGCACGAAAAAGGTACGATAAAATTTGTGATTCACAATTCATCATGATTTCTTACAGTGACATTGAGGACCAGATGATCAAATGCAATAAAAAATTTTAGGACACAACTTTTTGCCCATCTAGTCACAAAAAAGAAAAAAAAAAAAAGATACAAACCGAAGACATAAATAAATTAGAAACAGAGAAGTTTTGCTTACCTGGTTTGATTCAGCAAATAGGTAAAGAAGGATGAAGGAGAAGTAATGTGTATGGTTGTTTGGATAACGTAGTTGGTTAGCAACCGCGTTCAAAAAGAGGTAGCGCCCTTCAGTGTCTAGATCCATTATTAAAGTCTGGAAGATGTCCAAGGCAGCACCGACTAAGAACACAGCTAATGGAACACTACTAGCCATAGACTGTGCGTGAGCAGCAGTTCTCGCCTGCAGCTGCTGTATAGCCTATACAGTATGATGACTGAAGATGAGTATTAAGAAACCAAATGCAATGGGTGGGTGAGGGGTAGTATAGGGAATATAAAGAAAATAAACACGAAGTCACATGTCATTTTGAACTTACAAATATTACGATTGAACCCCCCCACCCCTTGCTTAAGGGAGAAAAATAAGAAAAACAAAAATAAAGAAAAATATCCACGTGCAAACAAGTGATAAAATCAGAACTTCAAATTATGATGTCAGAATCAGAAGTTCTTGAAGTTAACAAGTCAAGCTGTTTCAAAATAATATCGGGGGAGGTTGTAAAAAGTAAAGAGGCTTCAAGAATAATACCAGATGGTTGGAAAAGAATTAATTCAGATGATTGAGGTTTCACAATTTGCCATTTGATTATGTTCAATTTACCTTTTGGTAATAGAACAGCTTCTAAGAATTTTAAGGGATATAATAATTGAACCTTTATTTCATTCCTAAAATGAATTCTCTCATGTGACGTCTTAATTTAGACAATCGGGCAGTAATTTCCAATTCACAAATGCATTCTCTCCAATTGCAGCACAGCTCCCACTAAAGGAGGGTTAACCGTATTAGATTTTTTATTTTTTTTAGTCCACCTTTTACTCTTGAGTTCTATTGATGGACAGATAATGTGTTTTCTGGATTCATCGAAGGTCTATTTTCCAATTCATCCCTTGGAAGCAAGCCTGGTTGAATTTGAATTGCTCACAATTGGAGAGTTCCACTAGAAGTGTGTCCAAATTCAAGATATTCAAGAACAAAAATTCTTGAAAATTTATCCATTTAACACTAGTTGAAATAGATAAAAATTAAGACAGGTAAATCACTTAGTTGTCTGGTGTACTTGATTAAGTTGGGAATTTTCCAGACACTAAAAACATAGATAATTGAGTCAGCTGAACAACAAATAGGACACCCGTGGCAAGACAACCTTGGCCAGCCAACAATTGGCTTTAAGACAAAAAGGAAGTACCGATTAGATGCTTCAGGCAAGGGGTATAATACTATAATATCCACCTAAGCCCAATCTTTTGTCCAATGGAAACAAAAAAGGGAAGGAAAAGAAAGAAAAAAAAAAAGAGACCCTCAAAGGATTAGGAGTGGTCTTTGCATGGCCTCCTCTTTTTTTTTTCTTTTTTGTCTGGACAGTGCAACTGATATGTATTTATTTGATCTACTATCTCTAGGAAGGAATTTTCATCCTTCTATTTGTATATCCCTTCTTGGTTAGAAGCACTATTGCATGCTGGGACAAAAAAGAGACAAAGATATGCATGGACACACCTGCATTCCCACATAAAGCACAAGGGAGTTGATCAATGCTACATTATACCGCGTCCCAGCCCGGGCAGCATCACTTGGTGGAAGTAGCAGTTTCTGCTTCAATTCAGATAAAAATGAAGACCCCTGTTGCCTTGTCTGTAGATAATTTTGAAAGGAAAAGACCAATTGCATAAGGGGAAGAAAAGGGAACAAACAAGTAACTTGATATTTTAAAAACTATTACACTTTATATGGAGGGGAAAACGAAAGGAACACAAAAACTCCATCTCCAGTTGTTCTTGTGTGCGGGTGTTTTGAATTCAGGCAAAGGAAAGAGGGAGAATATGAAATGTTAGTTGCTAAAATCCAGATACCTTCAGATATTCATCCACATCACCCTTAATCTGCTTTGCTTTTAGAGCTGCATCAACCTCAGAAAGAATACGTGGAGATTGACTGATTTCTGCTAACAGGTCAATCTGTACAAATAACATAGATCAGTTTATTTTGGGATTAAGTGAAATTATTAAACAATTTACAGCTACTCAATTATGCTCAATGAGACACCTTTAAATTTGGAGTAGATGGGTCTGGTAGCCTCATATTACGGGGAAATGCACTGAGGATTATGTTTCGCATCTGTATGCAGCTCGGAGGAATGACATCACAGAAGCTGAAATGATAATCACAGAGGAACTCGGGGAAATCATGAAGTAGCACCAGTAACACCCTTAGTGTGCCTTTATACAGAAAATGAACCTGTAGGCATGTTAAAACAAAAGGATACATTGTGCAATCAGCTGCAGGTAGGAATGCGAGGCAAAGAAAAAGAATACACATGAAGGAAAAGTGACAAACCGGCTCTCCAAGTTCAGCATTCCTCAAGAATGGCTCCAGGAATTGAAATAAGTCTACCAGCAAGCGCTGCATATAAGGCCACCCCTTCTGAGCGTTTCCAGTGAGCATTTTTGGCATGAAACGCCTGTGACTCACCAGCTCAAGCCATGCGAAGCTGAAAGCATTTTAATCAAGTTAGCCATGCATGAGTAGAAGTTGACATATGGACCTTATTCTAAACATATTCACGAACAAATTTATCCCAAATGTAGATACATTTGACAGCAATAAAGGTTGCTATAATAATTTCTAATATTTTTAACTAGCAGCATTAACTTTAAACATAGAACATGACTTGCTCATTTTTCTCACCCAAGCAAGAGTCCAAAGGATTGAAATATCATAAATCAACAAGGTCTAAAAATGTGAAGCATGAAATTTGGGGATAATCAGTCACAAAAATTCTGACAGCAATTTAAATCATATCTGCAGTGTGAGACAGAATATGATGGGGGCATAATAATTGAGCACCTTTGTCATCAGCAATTATTCATAAATTCAATAGTAAAACAAGTACTGATTTTAGCAAATACATATCCTCCAAACATGCAAAACAAATATACAGAGCAGGCAGAATACATTATGAGCTTAACCTACTGAATGTCAATGCCAACAAGACAAGTTATGTAATCAACAGGCACCTAACTTATTTTGAAAACCATGCCTTACAAATTAAGCAAAAAACTCCATCAACCATATCCCCAACAAAAGCAGCAACTAAGGTAGCTTCATGCTGTATACAGGATTGATAAGCACTCGAATCAAGCACCCGATCTGGGTTGCACAAACTGCATGTTGAATCTTACTGTACAGATAATGAAGCAAGTTATAAAAGAACCTGAATCCAGGAACTTTAAGGGGCTGTAGAGCATGGAATGCATTTGCAAAAGCTGTCAAAACCTGATCATACAAGACTACAATTAGTCAATGGAGACAACAATGGACAACAACTACATATACACCATACCTAAAGGGGCAAACAATTAGTCATTTAATGAACAATGAACAAGCCCAATATAGAAACACCATACCTGAAAGTTTGCGCCATCAAAGACAGGATCCATGGAACCCAGGTCCAGCAGCCAGTTAATGAACAATCTGAAATATGGCCTTGGATTAAGAGATGATCTCTTCTCCTCTGCATCTTTCTGAATAAGTCTCACAGTTACTGCCAGAACCTGTGGAAATAACGAACACTTAATGAAAAGCACTGCTCCCATATAAGCAACACAAGAACTAATAAAACTACGTAGTTGGGACGCAAACCTTAGGCAAAAGAGAGAGTTTGCTTGATCCCTGGTCCGCAGGGAAAAACTAGAAAAATTACAACATGAAAAATGTTCAAGGCATGAAAAATAAATGGGAGAAAATAAAACCAAATTATAGAACAAGAGGTAAATATAGCTACCTTTAGGATAGAAAAGACAAGTTTTGCATATATATCAATAGCAAGGAAGGAGAGGGGCTGGACTTGTTGAGCTGATTGCATAGGGCCAGAACTAATCACCTCAGAAGATAGGCAATGTGATACAGAAAGTTCCTGAGTTGAAAAAAGAAAAAGGGGCGGGGGTGGATTCAGAACGCTGACTATAATTATGTAGATGTAAATTCAGCGAAGGAAGAAAAATTACCAAGAGGCAGCGGAAAAAACGATCTGACATATCATCCCCCTTCAGCAGTCCACTTTGCTGCACTTGTAAAACATAATGGGCACAAGCTGCATCATTTGCACCAGGAAGTTCACATATCCGGTACCATTCTGCAAACAGCACAGAAACCTACAGAAAATGCATGCTCCAACAGGTAAGAATCATATGATTACAAGTACAAAATATTTAGTTGATGCTCCAGCTTCAAATCCATTATCTCAAAGAGAAATAAATCATATCCAATCTGACCCCAATACACAAAAAAATTAGGATAACGGGGGAACCCACCTACATGGATAAACATATATATGTGTATATGGAGATAGCTAACCCACTAATGAGCTGTTGTATGTTAGCACTGTCCCTCAGTCATATGAACAACCATCCTTTCCTTTAGTTAATAATAAGGGCAACCATACAAATTAAACATTTACCTATCAAAGAAAGACTACAAATTAAACATCCAACCCTCCCCTCCCAATCTGCAACCTCTGATCTCCCATCCACCCTCTGCAAATATTACTTCTGCACCAAAGGCCGCTGGCCAACGATGCATGTCAACAACCAACATCACTTTCTTCTTGTTCTCTTTGCCATTTCCTAGTTCATTGCCCCATCAGGCCCAACACTATTATTCCTCTTTCTCCGTTCCTTATCCCCTCTATCACCCACAATCTTCTTGCAGATCACACCCATCAACTCCAGCAGCAGTCCAGCACCATGCCGCAACAGCCAAACAATACTCTTCATCTTTGCCTTCCGTTAACCCCTCTACCAGCCACCAAGCATCACCTGGCCAACCACACCCACGGACTCTACCAGTAACTAAAGCTCTTTTTTCACATTGGCCTGATGAAATTTGTCAGGTGGAAGAGAGAGGGGGGGTCATGGCATATGGATTCAAATCATGGGACTTTCGTAGTGAAGCAGTGAAAAAGAAGCCGGATATAGTCGCTAGTAGTGAGAACCCCCAACTGGTTCTCTCTATTTGGCTGCAAATTCTATTCTATTTTTTTCCTTTTAGGAACTATGGCTATTCCAGAAAGGCTCACTCAAGTTGAGAGGAAATACAGCATGTAGAAAACAACCTGTGCCTGGAACTTTACGAGCTCCAAAAGCGTTACTAGAGCGTTGGCTTGTTCTTCTCAAACTTCTTCCATGTTAGGTTGAGTAGGACCAGGTAATGCTATCTTCAATAACCCTAAATTTCTCTTCAGTTGTTCTTGCAAACTCCAGTTTTATTACTCCAAACCCGTTTTACTTCCAGATTACAAACACATAATTAATTACTATCCATAAAATACACCATTCTATCATCACAAGCCCGCAATGTCATCAGAGAAAGTAAGGTCTAGGTTGTGTTGTGGACTGAAGCCAAATGTAACCAATTGCAAGCTCTCCCTCATTAGGGAATGCTGTTCAAGACTATCAGAAACTAAACTGCCAATTTTAAGCATTATGTCAATCCATAACGGTAACGGAAACCAGGGATAATGTTATTCAGTGCTAATGCCAATTTTAAGCCATGACTAAAACATAAAGCAAATTCATTTATACTGCTTTGGAATTCTGAAGAGCAGGAAAAAGGACATAGATACCTGCTCACGAAAACCAGCAGGATCAGGCTCCACTGACTCCACAACAATAACTTCTTCCCTGCTTGCTGCATAATGACCAGGAGCCTGTTCCGGCATAAATCAAAATATCAGAGGACAAAGAATGTTAAACAGCTAAGAAAGAATATAAACAAATATTTCTGGTGACCTTTTTCTCTCTAGCTTGTCTGGTGTTATCCTCCTTCCCTACAGAAAAAGCAGACAAAGCAGCAGGATTGGCAGCAGGATTCCTGGCAACCTCAACCAGCTGTTGTAATGACTCTGGAGATCCAGGCCTTGCCGCAAGCTACAGGTAAGAAATAAATCAGAACCAGGCACAATAAAATTTACCCACCATATCAAACAAATGAATAGGCACAAACCTTTGCCAATGCATCAACAAGATTATGAAGTTCAGAAATGACTCTGGAATCATTAATCAACAATGTTTGAATAAGGGAAATGGCAAACTCAGTAGCGGCCTCTGCACACAGTATATGCAACTAGTTAGATATCTCACATTCTCTAGGATTACACATGAGGAGCAATTTTTCTTATACATACTATTCCTTCCTGCATCAAGCAGCTTAGCCATATGAACATTGTACTCTGCAAGGTTCAGTAATTCACTGCGAATAAGGCCAATAGTAATATCTTTGTTGAACTTTCGATCCTCATCAGAGTAAATCACCTGTTAAAACAAATTACAAACAGATTTACTATACTGGAGAACTGCATTAGGATCAACACCAGACAAACCAACACAATATAGACTACTGCTATTTCCAGCTGTAACATCGAGTCTATTTACTTTCAATGCATTGCGGTATCAAATCACAAAATCAAAACGAAAATAAAGTACAATAGGGGAACTTCATAAAAGGGTATTATTATGAAGACCATGATTAAACAGGGGAAAAAAGAAGAAGACTGAATTATCATCTTGCTTGAATATCTCAATTAAGAAGACTGAATTATTTTGCTATTATTATTATCATTATTATTATTATTATTATTATTATTTTTTTGGGTATAGTTTGAAGAGGAAAGAATTCATGAAGGAAAATAAAGAAAACAGAAGCAGGAAACCTGCCAACAAGGATGATATTGTCAGTACATCAACCTTCATTGTATCGGGAGATGACCACTTCCACATTTTAAATTAGAATTTGATCTGGCAGGAGGGATCTCGTGAGAAAAAAAGCTCTTCAAACAATGAAAACTAGCTCACCTTCTTGGCTTCTATACCTTTAAGATAACAATATTAACCAGAATTGGCAAAGACGTATGCAAAACTATAACCGTATGCTACCTATTAGGTCTTATGTATGTTGGCAAATTTCGAGGACTAAAACACTTTACCTGCACTTTGCATTCCTTTATTATAATCTTCAATAGAAATTTATAAGTCCCAAGAAATCAAGGCTAGTATACAAGCTGAAGTATTTATTGTTTCAAGCATAGGCTAAGAAGCGCTTTGGAGATTTTTAGAGCAGAAAGGAAGCAATGCAGAGTTCCCTACCTGTCACGGCAGCCAACCTACTCCGCTACTGTTCACTAGCACTTCATGCCAATGAAAATGGAGGACTGGGGCAAGATGAAATTCTAGTGAGCTTCGCTACTTTTTTGCCAGTCTCGCAGCATCAGAAACTGATCAAGATGGTATTCCAATAGCCATCACTACCTTTGGCCGGAGGTTTGTGGCAGCGAGATGATACTTCGCTGGATCTCGCTTCCTATCATTGCACCGAAGTTGTGACTAACTTCACAATCTGAAAGCTCAGGAAATTCAGTTTTGGCAAGGAATTGGACAAGAATGGAAGTCTACAAACCCTAGTATGCCTCTACTATAAAGATGAGGCTTTGGGAAGGCCAAAAGGAATGGCTAACACTTCTAGGAGATATGTAAGAGAGCTGGGTTGCACAAAAAGTGTTCAAAAGGTTTGTAAACACATAGAAGAGGCTTCCAACTTTATTCTTAACAAGATCAACCTATTTTCTTCATTGGTTGGTATCTTGAAAGAGTTAAAGACAGAATAATCGTATTAAAGGAAGTATACAAGTGGATAGGTGGGTCTAACTTTAGTTCTTGGTGGATTTCAGATGTGTCGTGGAGCTCGACGCTTGACCAAATATCGTATGAAGGGATGGATACATGACCATGGGGGATTTGATCAATACAAGGATAGCACAACCGCAAGCACATGGATTCGACACCCAAGAATTTCAACTATCTAGGCTTTGGTTTGTAAATTGACTCTCTTTTTGTAGTCATCCTAGATAGTACTTGGCTGGCTAAACTTAGTTTCATGGTTTTTCTCCTGTTGGGGTTTTCCACATAAAATTATCATCTCATGTCTTGCATGTGGTGGATTTAATCTTACTTATGCATGACATGCATTGTAAATGATTTGATCATGTATTGCTAAACTAGATAGCCAACTTTGCCACCATCCTGAGTTGACCCAAGGTCAAGAGAACTTTTCACTAACAATCTTTCATCAAATACTCTAAATCCAACAATTACAAGACATGAGAGCAGTTGAAATAAGATGTTCAACTGCATGAGAGAAGAAAGAGTAAGATTAGAAAATGTCTCCCTAAAAAAATTCGAAATTAAGGCCGAAGAACAAGCAAAAAGAAAGTCGAGTGGGCTTGGCATGTTCAACCACAACCAATTACAAAACTAACAAGAGAATGGGTGATGCAGAAATAGTCATGAAACGAAATAAGATTAAGAGATCATGGTTCAACATTGGACCAAAAGATTGCAGTAGACAAATAGAATAAAATGACGGACTGTTGATATTCTCAGGATAACGAGCTGGAATGTTGAGAGAGCAATTTCGGCATGATAATTGGTGTGGGTATGAGCCACTGAAATTCGTGTTTTCTAATAATTTTTCCCATAGCTGTAACACCCTAGAATCCTCACACTCACTAAGTTACACTCACTCCATAATTCTCTTATATACATATATTGATTTCATGCTTATACTTCTCTATTTATACACAACTAAAGAGAAGCAAATAGTGACAGCACTTAGCAAACTAATCATGAAAGTTTTACTCCACTTAGATGAGTGGAGAATAAAGCTTCTCCACTTGATGGTGACAGGACTTAGCAAGGTAATCATGAAAGTTTTACTCTACTTAGATGAGTAGAGCATAAAGTTTCTCCACTTGATGGTGGCAACACTTAGCAAAGTAATCATGAAAGTTTTACTCCATTTAGATGAGTGAAGAATAAAGTTTCTTCACTTAATAAGTGGGATGATTATCTTTATCTAAATGATAATGAAAGTTAGTCTACTAAATTAGTGGATTAGTGGAGAAGAAAGAATTAGTAAAGTACTAAATCAACTTCTTTTACTTCATCCTATAAATAGTACATGTAGATGAGAGGGTTTGAATACAAGTAAACCTAAGCATAGTGAAGAAAGAAGAGTGAAGGTTAGAAAGTTGCTCTTGAAAATGAAGTTCTAACATCTAGAGAAGAATTCCAAGCATTAAGCACTTGAGGTGAGTAATGGTGTATTTGAAGTAAAACATACATATTTCCAATGCAAATGTTTTTTTTTTACAAATTATATTTGAACATTACATAGCAAATGATAATATGTTTGTGTTACTTTTCAAAAATACAAATTATATTTAAACATTACATAGCAAATGATAATATGTCTATGTTACTTTTCAAAAATAGTTACTATATTTTAATGCTAAACCTTGTATTCTTCTATTAAGAAAATTCACGAATTAAATTTTGTATACAATGAATAAGATTTGAAAACTATATATGCCATACTCGGAGGTCCTACATCAGAGGACTTAAAATAAGCCGAAAACTTGATATGATTAGGAAGACGTTCCTCACGACTTTTTGTCGTTTTGTTAAACATCACTAGTGCATACGTTTTGTTACGGATTTTCCGTTTAGCTGAGATCATGAGTACATTATGAATTATATGTAATATTGATATTTAGATGCTTTTGCAAGTATAAAACTAAATTAGCATCTTTTGAAAGGTATGCTTATGTTTAGTATATGAATATCTCTTTTACTTGTTTCAAGATCTTATGTAAATGGTATTTATGTCATATGTAAATCAAGCTCATGCTTCAATTATTCTATTATTCACTGGACTTGTAGCTCATGTTTTCTTAAATATTTTCAAGTAACCAAGATTGAAAAATTGTTGGCTAAGCTACCTATGTGTAAATGTCATGAAGACTTGAGTTATATTTTGATTTGTAATAAGTTTGAACTAGTAGATTTTCCTAAATTTGTGTCAAGACTATGTTTGTGTAATAAAACTATGTTATGATGGTGACATAGGTATTTGTTTTATGTTTACAAAAATAATAAATCATACTTTCGCATTTTATCAAATATAAGTGATCATTCTTTTGGTTTAGTTCGACCTTGAGTAGCTAAGCTACTGGCCGGTTATTATTCCTAATCCGCACAAGGTGGGTCTGGGGTCATGACAATAGCAATTAATAAGAAGGCCACGAACTCTAGTTTATCATACTTAGGGATGGCAAAAAACCCCAGGATTTTCGGGGTTCAACCCAACCCTAATGGAGCGGGTTCAGGTGGTAGATATCAGTAGTGAACGGGTTCGGATTGGGGAGGCAAAATTATATTTAGCGTAGGATTTGGATAGGGTTGAGGGACACCAAAATAACAATTTAATAAAATAGTGAAAACATCACCCACGATCGATGACAGAGTACCCAGAGTTGCTTCTTCTTTGAAAAGATGCTTTTGTCATGTCCTTTAATATAGTCCATTCTTTTAAATATATATATCACAGAGAAAGTGATATATATATTTAATATAGTCCATTTTTCTTGACTACTAAATGGATTTGAAAGACTAGAAATTTGAACTATTGCTGAAGATGGTGTGGCTTGTCCATTTAATATCCCATCTTTGTCACCCCTATTTGCGAAATCTGCATCAAACAACAGCTGTGTTTTGCAATCTGTTTTTTCACTTTCCTTTTTCCCCTGTTTTCTAGCCAGCCAAACAGAAAACGAAGAAAAAATTTCCTTTCTAATAGACCTAGACTTGGTTGTTGCCATCCCTAATCACAATTCTCATCACCCTAGCTTGAAGTGAACACAATTATCAAATAAAAGGTTGTTGCCTTCGAGTGTACTCCTAAGCCCAGCCTCTCCTGTCAGACTCATACGAAAAAGACCTGCAATGAACCCCTTCACAACAACGATAGATAGGAACCAAACTGTCTCATGACACACTAAACTCATGTATTCATCATAGCCTATGCCATCTACCTATTGTCAGAGGCCAATCGTTCGTCCATCTCTCAAGAAAAGTGCAGGAGTCCTACTACTAGTAAAGCATAGCAAGCATCTACCTTCAAATCTTACCTGCCCAACGCAAGTAATAAGAACCGAACCTGACAGACACAAATTTTTCCTTTTGGAAAGGTTCTCCAAAGCAGTATTACACAAACTACCACTTCTGGCTCCAAACCCACGCCCAAACATTATCATAAACCAGAGTATTGGTATTTTCTTCCTCTTCTTGAAGCCTGTGAACCTGCTAATTTAGATACCTTCATTGGGACCATCAAGCAGCAAAGGACCTGCTGGCTTTTTTTCTTTACAGAACAGAGCTGCCTGGCCCATATGCCCCTAATGACATAAAAGGAAATTGAGTAAAGCTCGGTTCATAAAATGGTTGCACAAGGGGAGATCCATCTTCCTCTCTGCATGCAGATAAACACGTCTCCAACTCTTTTCATCCTTCATCAGCCCCATTTCTAAGGATAGATAGAAAAGAAGCCAAAATCACTTATCAGTTCTTTTTTATATATCAAAATCTAAATTGGATAGGGTAGATGCAGGATCTATCTTTCTATTCCTAATGAGGCGGACTACAATAGTGTTTCTAAAAGGCAACTCATCCAGGATCTCAGTCGCACAATTGGCAATTTGAGTAATGGGGGCTTTCTTAATTTGCCTTATGGACCTCACAACTTTTCTTGCACTCAGAGAGTTCTTTAAGGTGGAATGTCACTAGGAAATAGAATGTTCATGGTCTTGTCTAACTGCATGCTGTTCAGTGATTTAGGAACAAGGGGCCTCAGGGTTCTGCAGAAACAGCATCAGTGAGTTAACAAGAAGGCTAGTATATCTCAAGTATTTTCAGAAACACTACAACCAATTGTTAGCCATCATGCGTGCCCAGTATGACATGAACATATATGATAACATATTAAGTATATGTTTCACCTGATACAAAGTCGATCAAATATTGCTTTACAAACTGGAGATGCAATACAATATGTACATTCCTTTCCCTTTCTTTGATAACTGTTACTATTTAAATTCAACAGAAAGCACCAAGGGGGTTCCAACCATGTACAAAAGTAACAAAAGGGAAAGAGACCTATAGGACTATACAACCATTACTCCATGGACTATAAAATCCAAAAACTGATCAAGAGAAGGTTAACTCTACACCTGACCTAACTATATAAAATAGACAAAAATATCTGCTCCTAATACTGAAGATAGCCATTTCCACACCATCAAAAGTTCTCGTGTTGCACTTATCAAAATCCTGAAGGCACCAAAAACAAAGCCTCTCTCCTCCACCTTTCCATTGAAGCCCCTCGCCAGGAATACAAAAGTTCTGTAATAGTCCTCGGGAACACCCACTCTATATCAAACAAGCGTAGTACGAAAGTCCAAAAATCTCTAACCACCGGACCCCGAGTCAACTTCCATACAAACAATGCCACCTTTGATGGGGTATTAGATCCCCAAACCCCTTTCCAAGGGAAAGACAGATCCCTGCATTGACTCAAAGTGTAACAAAAGGACTTCACTACAAAATTACCCAATCTTTATTTTTTCCATCTCAAGCTATCATCACCACCCTTGAAGGAAGATAATTGGTAAAAGGTTTCCAAAAGCACTCAGAAGCTCCTCCAAGTCGTCCCAATCATTAAGCTCCCTGTGAACAGTAATGTCCCAAAAAAAATTTGATTACCTTCTCTTCTCAAGTACTACCTCATCAAGGCATTCCTCTTTTTTTTTTTTTGATAAATAAAAATTTTATTGCAAAAGAAGGATCCTCCTCTAGAACACAAGATGTATACAAGAGAACACTAGATTCCCCCTCTAAAGAAAGATCACCTATATAGCAAAAGAGGAATCACATAAATTCTCAGATAGCCAAAAATAAAAACTATGCAATAAAGTATCCTTTAGTTGACTGACTAGCAAAACAGCTTCCTCAAGAGATCTCCTATTACGCTCCTTCCATAAGCATCACATCACACACAACGGAGCCCACCTCCATGCCTTCTTCTTAACATGATCTCTGCATCCCCTAGACCAAGATTCATATACTGATACCACTGATTCCAGCATAACTCAAATAATCCCAAAAACAGAGAATAACATACTCCATAACCTCATCAAGTTCACAGCTATTCTGACGAGAGGAGAACTGCCACCTCTAATCTCTCCTCCCCACACCAGAGATGGCTCCAAAAGCAGACTCTCTCACCGTTGCCCACCACAAAACATATCTGCTCCCTAAAAGCACTCCAAACCCCCTGGATCCCTTCCATTGCCCCATACCATAAGAAATCATAACCCCCAACATCACCCAATCTCCCACCCAAAAATAAAAAGAGGGAATACCAAAATTTTGAAATAGAGAAGCAGATATGATATCCTTTTTTTTCCCCTCAATTTGACCACTTTAATAATCTCCATTACTCACTAATTGGCAATCATGGTTAAAACCTTTCCTATGTCCATATGAATTACAGAGAAATCGTGGCAAAGCAGCCAGTAATGGTAATACAACTTCAGTTGAAGGAACAAAACAGGAAAGTTTGCAATTACAATAAACTATCATATTTCATTGCAAAAACATAAACCCAAGCAACTTGAGTTATTTTAAGCTACAAATCTATTCCAGCAAATAGGAGCAAGCCAATAAGAGCATACCCAACTAGTCAGCTCCTTAAGAACAAGCTTGCTAACATCACGAATGGCAGCCAGAATGGTGAGATGAGCAGCAACATGTGTACTGTTTGATGCATTATCATATAAACCTTTGAACACCTATGATAAAGGGAAAATTCACACTCAAGGCTTTGTCATAAATAAATTAATAAGAAGACATAATTCCAATATGACCCTGGGGAAGGTAACACACCTTCTGAGCCACGGCCAATGCAGCTTCATCTCGACTTATACATCTGAGAATGATTCCAGGAACCTCGCCAATAACTCCCTGAACACAAATGTACCATATGGTATATATCAACATACCCAAAGAAAGTGTTAATAAGAACTCACATAGGGAACTTATTGGACTGAAAACACAATAAAGAAAAACAATAACAAAGCAAATTCTTATTTTGGAACGATGACAGAGAAAATATACCCATGGTGAATAAATTGCTTATAACATTACCAGTGAAAAAGAAAAAGCACGATACCTGAATATCTGCATCTTTAGCATCATTGGTTACCAGAGTTTCCAGCTGCAACCAATTTTAAAATGACCTTATAAGTTCAAAAAGGACTTTCAAAAGAGGAATTAATAAGAACTTTTGACAACAAAGAGGAACTGGAGGGTTTTCGAAGGGGAGGAGAAATCAATTTTGCAGTTGAAATCTTGTTTTGTGAAATTTTGTATAGAGGGTTACATGGGGTTTCAAACCCAAACATAGAGGATTTCTTAGATTTCGTGGACAGTTTTGTTGGATGATACATGTAAAGCTTTTGTGCCTTTCGTCTTTCTTTTTTGGTTGTACATGAGTTGCATAACCTTGATGCTCAGTTAATGAAATCTTTACAAAGAAATAAATACATGGGAACCAACCCAGGGGACAACTGGCATTCCAGATGCACACCATGTAAAGCAGCAAAGGATCAGGAGCTATTTCAGGCTTCATCTCCCATGAAGAGTGTTCAAACACACTCAACAAAGTACTGATTTATGAATTCTGTTCTTTTATGCATATAAATAAAATTAATTTTGGGCAAACTATAGTGCATGTTTGCACAATATAACAAGGGAGACAACACCGGTGTGTAAAATGAATTGGCCGGTGTTGATACTGTTTACAACATCCAAACTTGAGAAACAGGAAGCACGGCGACAATCGAGTACCATAAAACCAAATATAGCCAGAATATGGTGAATCTAAAAGATAACTACTGGACACTGTAATGGATAGTTAGTAAAGCATCTATTTATCATCGTGTTTTGTTGTCAATTGCAATTAGATGTTTAGCAAGAACTACAGATAATGATGAAATGTTTCTTATTGTGTTATGATTGAAAGCAAATTTAAGAGGCGGCAGTTGAGTTAAAACCACAACAAAATGAATAGGTAACTAGTGGCAGCTATGGTGCAAATTTTCTGATGTTACACTAGCCATAGTAGTTATAATTACAAGAACAAAAACAAAAATAACAAACAACCATCTAGAAAAGCTATTTCTAACCTTCTCTGCAGTAATCTGGTACTTCTCCAATGCATCGCCTGTCGTCAACAAAGATTCTGAAGTACCAGGTCCTAGGCGTTCGGTTGCAGAAGTTGAAGGTATTGGCTGTGAAGAAGCTACCGATTCCTTGTAATGAAACAAAGCATGTGTCAATCAGAAAGTAGGAGTCTTAAGCAGTATACGAATTTGCATATAGAGAAGTTTTCTTACTTTTACAATGTCAGAAGTTTCCACAGAATGTAATTCAGGGGCTGAGGTGGAAGGAAATGAAGCAACAATAGCATCATTTTCAAAATCATGTGGATTATCTCCATCAGTTGCCCCAGTATGAGTCAAGGAAGCACTGAAATATTACAAAAACATTTACAAACAAATTAGATACTGAAATTTATAAATAAAAAAAGATTAAACGAAGGAACTGAAAATCTAGAAAGGAAAAAACACCTATGAAGATGAACTGGACTAGATTCCAACTCCTCAGAGAGAAGGTCCAAGGGCTGAGCCACTGCACTAATTCCTGTGTTCCCTATGACAGATGAGTAAATGCCCGGGTTCAATTGTCCTGATGCTGAACTAAATGTTCGGGACATGCCAGCACTGACAGATGAAGCCAAAGGAACAACTGGTAGGGCATTTGAGCTATGGCTTGACTGGTTCTGCCAGGGTAACCGAACAAAATCCTGAAGAAAAAAAAAACAAAAAACAAAGAAATACGCAATCATACAATACCATCATCAACCCAGATATATGATATCTCACAAAGAAGGGTAGCAGGTGGGTACCTCATAAACTCGTTGTTGAGAATGGGATAAGCGGCCAGGTTTAGGGCGGAGGGCTTCTGGTAAAACACCCGCGTGACCTTGTGTGTACAGACCTGAATCAAAATATGGAGGACCAGCACCCTCTCTATGCTTCCTTCTTATAGAAAGTTGTTGAGCTATTTCCCCATCAATGGTTTGTATTGCCTGTATCAAGATACACAAGCCCGAAAAACCACCAGCTAAAAACAATTATATATGTCAAGGTTGCATTTGCACAAAACTCTACCACAACTTCAGGCATCTCTTCAAGTTTCTTATTCCTAAGTGAAGAGAAAAGAGAGTGGACTAGGGGTTTTGGATATGTGATATGTGGGTACTAATGTTGCTGAAGGAGTAAGTAGCACTGGATTTGTTCTTTGAGTTTTTATTCTTGTTTCCGAATAGTAACCCCTAAATTTGGCCTACGGACTGTACACAAGAGTGTTCTCTCAATTTTTAGTTGTGTGCTCTGGTCAGATCTACAAGATTAGAGCTAGTGTGTTTCGAGAAGCATTGGAGAACAGTCTGTATATCAGGGCTTTTGATGGAACTTGAGGTGATATAACTCAGTAAATCTGTATGATACGGTACATAAAATATTGAATATATATCTGTACTTATGGTGCACGTGCATACATACAGCGCGGATACTCTCTTGTTAGTTCATCTGTCAATGTCCTTTCCAATCATTCAGCCTTTATATATAAACACATTTTCACACATTTTTTTAACATGCAAACAACTAAAAACAACAAAGTCAATTCTGCGGACATAAATGTAAGTTGGGAACAGCTACATCCACAGCTCCTTCTCACACACGTGCAAACCCCATTTTTGTGGGAGAAAGGGCTGTGATCATCCAACCACTTGCCATGAAAATAGTTCATCTCTACAAGTTTTACAAGTGAACCCCTAAAAAACACAATTGTCTTGAGCCAGGTACAATTTATGAAGTAACATCTCATACATCTTTTTTAGGATTATGCACAACTACACTCTTGGCGGCAACTATATATGTTTTCCCCAAAGATTCTTCAGGAGAAATATACTATTTCATATACACTGACATAGTAAATTGTCCCTCAAAAGCAAGGCAGGACACTTTGAAGTCTAGGCATCACAATCTCTACATAAAGGCAAAAAGTACAAGGTACAGAAATTCTACAGACCTATAATCTTATGAAAGAACAGGGTGAAGAATCTGCGCTACTAGTTATTAAGTTTTTGCAGTCGCAGTGACTAGTGATGATTGATCACATCTCCCTCTCAATCTATTCTTGCTAACCCATATTTTCATGTGTCGCAAGTTTCTTCTAGGAATAAAATGGTGAAGATTTGACACCACTCCATAAAGAAAACACTGTTCTCATGGTATGGTAACTATTTGAAATATCATTTTGTCCTCACAGGGCAAATGGTTTAGAAAAACTTGTGCTGATTTTCTGTGTGTTTGTGTACTCATGAGAGAGATGTGAGAGCCATATGATAGACCTTATCCAAAGACAGAGCACTCTTAGGTTTTCTACACAACTTCTCAAATAGCTTCTCCGAATACATAGAACTGAAAACTGCTTCCTACTGTTGTGCACATTATTGTTAGTATATAAACATGAACAAAAAGCACTCGAGAACATATGCATTAATGGATAGATAAATATATACACAAATGCATTCACATAGGAAAAGTAAAAAGAAAAAGGAAAGCCATCTAACCTTCTCTGTTGCAGCTTGTTCAATCAGTGCACAGCCCAAATCAAGGTTGTCATTAGTAACAAGTTGCACAGCTTGTTCAAGAAGTTCACTGGCAGTATTTAAACCCTGAAGTGAATTCCTAAACTGACTTGATATTGAGCCCCGTAGGGGTTCCTAGCAGTAATCACAAAATCATTGTCAAACCCCAGGTAAAAAGGTAGACAAATATAAGATCTTAATCAGATAGTATTGCTGTATCTTCAAATTACTAAACAGAACAATAGTACACCAAGAAAAATCTCCAGTTTGAGATGAAACCTTGCATGTTACATGAGCTAAACTTCCAGCCAAACTGGCAACCATCAAGTGCGCCGCATTACGTATGCGGGTCTCATCTAACTCCATGGCATAATCCTACAATTGCATTGCAATTTTCTAGTAAGAAAGCAACAAATAACAAGTTATCATGTACATGTAATTATAACAATAAGAACAGGCAGAAGCAGTAATAATAAGAGACCTTTAAAACAAGTTCCTTTGTTGTTTGAGTGGCTATAGAAACACTGCGCTGCACAATACCAGACACTATCTCCTTGATCGCTCTATCCATAGCGATCGGAACCACACTGCAACAAAGACAAAAAAAAATTTATAGAATTACCAGTTCCTCAGTAAATAGGAAAAGAGAAATTGAAGACATTTTCAAACCTCTGGAAGTGCATGAATAGGCCGAGGGTATGAAGCTTCGGGTTCACAATAACTTGTTGTTCAATATTCGATGCTGATGTAGGAAGCTACAAAACAACTACCACCTTAAGAAAGCAGCCAACGAAGATTACAAGATGAATAGAAGAAGCAAGCGCAACCAGACCTGACTAACAGAAAATGGTGATTGCCGTTGTAATAGTCCTTGAGCAGAAGGAAGCTGATCAGATAAGCCCAAAGCAGACAGCTTATCATCATCCGTCAATGTACCAGAAGAAAGATGGAGAGGAGCAGCATACTAGATCCACCACAAAATTTGTACGTCATATTACTAAAAAGATGCAATCGCCATTAACATCTAATTAGCAAATACGAAAGTAATACAAACCTGAGACAATATATGTGAATGGCTGCCAGGATGAGATGGACTGGCAACCTCAAGCGGTAGCTCAACTTGATTTAGGGTAGATATTGTACCAGATTTGACTTCACCAACCATCTGTTGTTGAGATACGCCGACATCTTTGTTGGAAAAGTCAGGGTTTCCTTCAACTTGCCTTACCCTGTCCTTGAGAAGAGAAGTTGGAGTTACGTCCTTCAGATCAACACCAAGGTTCTTGAATAGGACCTGAAGTGCCAAAAGAATGCCATACACATATGAGTAGATAGCCCTGAACTCCAGAGATGCACTCTGCAAAAGAACAATACATGTAGACATATACAACTATACATATACCTCGATGTCAAACTTGAGGTTCATTTTTAAATTTGGCATTGCATAAATCTCAGCTAGTAATCCAAGAATACCCATGGTCCACGGATTAGGAGGTTGATAAGCTAGACTGCTTTGGCATGGTTCCAAAATCTGCAGCAAGTAATAGAATGTGATTATCACAGCACCAAAGTCTAGAGCATACACCTGAATTTCCAGAATAACTGTACCTTGGAGGTGAATGGAATTACTGCAATCATCAAACCCTTCTCATATGCCTGTTGAAAAACACACAAATGGCAAAGCAAGAAATGTAGTTACCAGGTATGAAAGGGCAAATAAATGACAACAAAGAAAATCTAATTTAGAAATAATCAACTCCAAGAAGACTGCTAGAATAGAAGAACTACCTCCACGATGAAAGATTTGGGATCAATCTCACGGGCTCTCAAAACTTGATTTCTACCAATTGTGATCTTCCCAAGCCAACTTCCTAGATTCTTTAGCAAGGAACGCTCTTCCGAACTTGATTTTATAAGATCTGATCCTAGAAGAACCTGAAAAAACACGTAGAGACTAACTTCATTTTCCACTAGTGACCTCTATCGAAAGCCAAATAAATATTTATATGACATAAACCTTGCAGTTCTCATAAGTGGCTTGCACAATCTCTTTGCTCAAAGGCTTAGAGTTAACCTTGTCTAGGAACTTCAAGTACAAGTCATGAAAATTGGGCTCGATGCTTGCTCTGTCAAGAAGTTCAGTAAATCATGAAAGATAGCAGTCAAATGTACCAAAAGACAAGGAGACTGGTAGTGAATCAATGTTTTTAATGAGAATATAAAACAACAAGACTAAATCATAAGCATTAAATGGTACACAAGTGCAAACACATATACAAAAGGAACAAACATATATTACTAGTCAAGGCGCCAAAGGGAAAGCAGCAGTATAGGGGGTGTACACAAAAGGACTTATACGCCTATAAAAAGAACTCAAATCTCCAGTGTCTACAAAATCCAAAGAAGAAAGGGTTTGCCCTTCTCATCACCCAACTACGTAAGAGCTGAAAAACATCAACTCATCTTACTCACCTTTTCATTACCATGTACTGAGCAAACCAGGGATAGTACTGCTCTTTAAAAAATTCAGTAAATTCTTTCGCTTTAGCTTCAATATTTGCATGAGATAAATTATTAATGATAAATGATATCTTGTCCTGAACCTCGGACGCTGGAGCCTGTAGAAAGAAAGTGAAAATGGTAAAGCAAATCGATCATTAAACAGATATAACAGACAAACAGCATACAGTGATTCTGTGAATGAAAAGACACATCAGATAAAGCAGAATATGCCAGAAAGATCCCAGTCCCAGAAAAATATTCCAAAAGCGTCCTTTCCTCTTAACCTGATATATCATTATGCAATGTACACAATCAATAAATATGATCTTTAAGGAAGAACAATAGATAAGATTATCGAATATCAAGCTGAGGCCTACTATAAACATAAGCTTCTGGCAGATCCAGTCCAACCTAGGTATAAGTGATCATCATGGTCCTTCTAAGTACATATATTTAAATGGATGCATTTTGTAGCTGTCACCTGAATGCTTCAGAATCTTCATCTTATAGCCATTCCAAAATTTGCATTATGGAAAATTTTTAGGAAAAAATATCTATGGCAGTTTTTTTTTTTTTATATGTATTATAGCAGCTCTATTATATGATAAGATGGTTGAAAACACAAAATAACATCATTAAAGGGCTGTGCTGCCAGACTTCCATGTATTTCCCTTTCATATCCACAACTTTTTGTGGGGAGTATTGACGGCAACAATAAAGGTAGATGACAAAAAGGCAGTCAAAACATGATGTATTCCAAAAGAGCAATTTCAACAGAACATTAACTATGCAGATTAACATAATTATCTACAAAATAAACTATAAAATGAAAAAAAAGATTCAAATAAACTAAGAGTTACTGCTTACCTTAATTTTGAATTGCTAATTAATTTAACATCGATGAAAAGTGATATATTTTATAATGAAATCATCAAGACATATGAACATGACACTATAAAAGTTCAATGGCGGTGAGCAACAACGCTGTTGACATAGAATGAGGACTTTGAGAAACTGCACATCTAATCATAAGCCAAATCAGTAGCTGAAAGCACCTGCATTTCCAAGGAGCTTCAATAGTCATCACCATCTCAAAACATCTGCTCGAGACGATTTGTCACTGAAGACCAAGTCAGGCAAAGGGGCGTGCCCCTACTTTCTAAAAGTTTTAGCACTAAGATGGTAAAACTGTAAGTTGTTCATATTTAGAGTAGTATTGAGTCAGTTAGGAATCAGTTGCTATCCGCCCCAGCGTTGTGGCCGAGTTCAAGTCATTGCAATCAGCAAAAGATGGTGGTAAGGCTACCTACCCACAACCTCTCCGAACCCAACTCTAAGCGGGAGCCTTGTGCACTATTTATGACATTTTTATTGAGTCAGATGGGAAGCAAATAGCATATGAATTGCAGGAAATCTTTTCAAGGTTAGAAGAGAAGCTTAAGGAGAGTTTTCTTCACTTTTGGACGCCTTCCACTGCCCTGCGAGAAGGTGTCTCTCCTCTGTGGATGCCTAGTGTGCAGGAGGAGAGTTTGAAGTCAATGATTCCCCAGAAAAGGGAAACTGGTACAAAGGGGATTGAAGTGGAGGATTATGGGGAGTTCTCTAATCAGTTATGCAATTCAAATTTTGCTTCCTTTTTTGGAAAAATGGCAAGGGTTGTGATGATGTGGGTCTGGTTCCTGGGTTTTTAATCTGGTTCAGGGGTTTTCAAGGGGGGTCTCAAGCTGATGGAGGCGTTGGCTAATTATTTGGTGTTGAGATATGGGGACTGGATGCTCCTGAATGCAGAGACCTTGAAATATTTCCATTGTATTCCAAAAAAAGTATTTTTCTTTACAAGAGCTAAAGTAGAAGTCTCTGACGGGCTATGGCAGCATTTGCAAAATGGCATTTAGCAACGTAAAAGCTCAAAATGCCAAGTTAAACAACTAGAAATGTTCATGGAGTGACAAAATGCTTCAACTCCCAAACTAGGAGAACGGCTCACATGCGGTTGGTTCCCACACGTCACTCATGACTAGACTATGCTCCATTCTAGGTTTTTTTTTTTTTATAAGTAAAAGTTTCATTAAAGGCGCTAAAAGGAGTGCATCCTATATACAAAAACAATCAGAAATGCTCAACACAGAAGTTAAGCTCATCTATAAACTCTATAAGAGAGAAAGAGGATTCACATAGATTCCCTTTACACCAAAAATATAAGCTATGCAAAAGACATGATTTCAACTTATGTACTTCCATGAAGATATCTTCAAATGTGCGCCGGTTTCTTTCTCTCCATATGCACCACATGATACATAAAGGAGCCACTCTCTATACTTTCTTCTTATTTTTCACTCTGCACCCCTCGGTCCAACTATCCATAAGCTGGAGAATGGTATTTGGCATAACCCAGTGCACTCCAAAAACTAACAAAAGGATGGCCCACAGCTCCTTAGCCACCTCACAATGAATCATCAAATGATCCACCGGCTCTTCGGCCTTTCTACACATACAACACCAGTTTGAAAATTTGAACCCTCTCTTAACAAGATTGTCAATGGCAAGAATAGAGTTCAAGGTTGCTGTCCATACAAAACTCCATTCTAGGTTTGCTGGCTTAAGCATGCTATTTCGGGGCTTTTAGCACCATACAAGCTCAAAATATGAAGTTTAACAACTAAAAGTGTCCCTTGAGTGAAAAAAAATGCTCCAACTCCCAAACCGGGAGTCCGCTCTCGTGCAGTTGGTTCCCACAAGCACACATGCCTAGATGGGAACAATGGGCAAGGGTTGAGGCGGGAGCAAAAATAGAGGGACTTAGCTGTAGAAGGATTTACTGAAGAGAAACAGAGGAGTGATGAAGTTCTTAACTCAGGATGTGTTGTCTTTATAGAAGGTAGCAGAGCATACGTTACAGGACATGGGAAGTGGGGTGGGTGTGAGAGAGGACGGAGATTGTGTGATTGATGGGATAGAGGTGTTGGAGACTATCCAGTGTACTCCAGTAGCTGAGATGGAACGTCAAATTGGGTCCTTATGAAAGGTCTAGGCAATTTTCTTGGTGTTTCATTTGAGGGGTTTGAAGATGAAGTTATGAAATTATTTTAGTTTATTTAGACTAGGACTAGTAGTGCACACCAAAGGAGTTCCAGAAAGGGAGGGAGTAGCAAGAACAAATCAGGGAGAGAGCTAATGAGCCAGGTTAGGTCCACTAAATAAGATTGTAGAAGTAGGGGAGAGGCGCAAGCGGCATCAAGAAGGAGAGGGGCCTATTTTGTCGTCTTCATAAAACTTTAAAAAGTTAAAGTTATACAGTGGAATGTGAGGATCTACATGCCGTTGACAAGAGAGGGTAACAGTAAAAGCTTTATTTCAGGGTGGGAGACGGATTCTGTATGTCTTCTAGAAACCAATATGAAGGGTGTTTTGATGCATCCAGTGACAAGTATTTGATGAAGTAGCTTTCTGGAATGCAACTAATTGGGTGCAGAAGGGACAGCAAGGGGTCCTTGTAATGTGGGAAAAGAGGATCATCAATCAGGTAGAGAGCGAGATAGGAGTATACTTAGTGTTGCTCACCTTAAGGTGTGTGGAACATGACTTTTTGTGGGTCTTCTTGGGCAACTATGGCCTGGTGGAGGACAAAAATACAGAGAACTTCTGGGGATAGTTGGCAATGATTGGATTCAGGTGGGATGCTCCGTGGTGCCACGAGGGGGGCTTCAGTGTGTCAAGGTTCCCATATGAGAAGTTAAGTCACTCAGATACAAGCAAAGCTATGAGGGAGTTCCCAAATTTATTTGTGATCATGGTATTGTGGACATTCCTTGGGGGGCTGATCCATTCACTGACAGAATTATCAGGATGAGACATCATGTTCGGTATTAACAGGTCTTTGCTCTCAAAGAATGGGTGGAACACATCTCAGGCCTTATGCAACTTTAGTAGGACTTGTGTCTGATCATGTGTGGATTCTCCTTTAACTATGGAGCTTTTAGGAGAGGCCGAACACCTTTTAGATTCAAAATGATGTGCATGCATGTGAAAGGGCTTGGTGGTAGAGTGAATGGTTATTGGAGAGGGTATGGGGTGGCGGAGAAGCAAAAAAGGTAAATAAAAAAAAAGGTCAAATAATTAGCTTACATAGGAAAGAGAACCTGGAGAGATTAAAACAAGGCAAAAAAATATATTAGAAGCAAAAAAAGGCCACTAAAATGTGAACCAACCTCCCTTGGCCAACATGTCGGTAATGATTACCATATCTCTGAGAAGTATCAAAAACTAAGCAAATAATACTCGGATAAGATTTTAGTATATTATATTGGCCTAATTGTGCAATACGAAACAAATTCTGGTAACCTAAAATGTATGAACAGATTTAGCATTTATAACAGAAGCTGCAAAAAAAGTCACAGGTAAGAATCTGTTACTATAGAAGCAGCAGAATGGTCTGACATGAAATCAGTACATAGAAATCAAACCTGAATAAGTAACTGTGATCTAACACACATGCAACAAATGCCCCATGCATTTTACACAGGTGACAATCAATTTGAATAAATACCTCTAAAGGAGTTTCTCTTCTCTCCGCAGCAGCAACAAGCGTTTCAATATTTAAAGCAGAACCAAACCCTGTATGGATAAATATAACCAAAGCATGCTCACAAAACTGGCACAAGTATTCTAAAGACATAAGAGTGTGGCAGACAGAAATCCACTCACACAAACACTTGTATACAAAAAAATTAAAAAGAAATAGAAAAAAAAATCCTTGCACATTAAGTGGTAACAGAAAATTACTTGCTGAGGTAATTGCTCGAGATGGACGAGCAAAACCAGTAGAGGACGACAGCACAGATGAAGCACTTGATGCACTCTGTGACTGCATTTTAAGCAAGGAACAAAAAGAAAGAATGATCATAAACATAATTTTGAATGATAAGAAAGGATGCCATAGAAGTTAGAAATTAAACTAACTACGCCACTTTCAACTGAAAAGGAATCAAAGTGCGTGCCTTCTGAGTGCCAGCTGCAGCACTAGCAGGAATGAGTGAAGGTTGACCTGCAGGAGATGTAAAAGGCTTCACATTGTTAGAGAAAGTTACAGCGACTTTCTGATTGTCATCTAAACGAACTTGTTGGAGCTGAATTGAAGAAGAAATCTGCGACCAAAGTTGCGTGCTAACAGATCCAATCAATGGGAATGATGAACCAGGCATCTGAGGACAAAGAAGTGACCAAAAGATTGCATAAATCCTTTGAACTGATGGCTTCATAAAAACATCCAGAAATTTTAACCGCAAAATATTATTGTGATGTAACAACTACAATATAAAATAGCCAACTCATAACAACTGCTGATACCACATTGGGGGATCGGAAGAGATACTATTATTATCATTATAGACCTTATCTTCCAAGGTCAGGGAATACTGCCAAATGATGCCTCTGCAATCAGTGTCGCACTGCTTGTAACAGTACACTAGGTGCAAAGAAAGTCACGCATTAGCTACTTGATCATAAAATGCCAAGATGATGTCATTGAAATTCATGAGAGGGGAATATGTTGCTCATGAAAGAAAAAATGGTAGTATGGTGTCACTTCAGAATCACAAAGAAATATCCTTGCAATTTCACTGAAACTTTAGATGGAGGTCCATCAAATCTACCTTATATTTGTTCATCATCCTTAAAGCTTTGTAGAATCTCCCAAAAGTCATATCTTGAACACGTGAGATTAAATTTAGATACCCTAAAAGTATGGTACGCTGTATCCCACCACATTTTAAGTCATTAGGAAATTTTGCCATTTTAAAATGAAGCAGGTTAAGTTATTAGTTTTAAAGAAATAGCAGTAGTAATACAGCATATCTGGTGGAGAAGAGGGGAAAAAGTAAAATAAGAATCCATAATATAAAAGCCCTATGAAAGCTGTATGGAGGTATAAATAAGTAAAATGCGAATTTCATGACGGAAAAGAGGGGAAAAAGTAACTCTGAATTTGAATAATAATATACATGGAATAGAAGATATATCATGGTGGAGTAGTTTTCAAAAAAAGATACATAATGGTGGAGTGTTTGCAAAGAAGGAGCATGGCACGACATTATCCCCATTGCAACACTATAATTCAAAAATAATTTCCAGGAGAAGCACAAAAACCAGGCTTTGTTCAATATATGCCAGATAATGCTACAAAAAAGTCACCCCTATAATTGACAATTGAAATTAATATAACAGAGAAAAAATCTCAAAACTCAGAAAGATGAGAGTCAGAAATAGTAAGAACATTTCACTTCGTAACACAATACAAAGCGCCCAAATCAGTAAGCATGTCCCCTTTATAGTTCATACAAGGGCAGAAAGAACATTTCACCAAACTTTTATTGTGGAGACTTTTCGTGATATATTCATTGTGAGCCAGATAGATATATTGAGCAGTATTTTGAAATGCAGGAGGGGGATCAAGAACAACGATTATTATGCACCTCCATACTTGTTGCAATAGCCTGAATAGAGCCATGTTGTTGATCAGCAGAAGCACTATGTACTCCATCTGACTCTGAGTGGCCTGACGAAATCCTGGCAAGTGCCCGTTCAATGAATGCAACAAGCTCAGAATGAGTACCACGCAGATGAGAAATTTGTACAATATGATTGCAATACTGTGGCCACTCTATCAAACGGTCCACAAACTGTTCCAGAGCCTTGGTCCCAAAAGCAAACATCTGCGTGCAGAGGCCATCAGGAACATACCCTAGCAAATAATAATAACGGAACAAAACAATAACTAGAAAAAAAAAATACAAACTTTGGAATCTGCAGGTTTACGCAATGCATCCAAAACACCTCGGAGGGCAATACCAAGAGTGAGATGAGTTACAAGCTGATGCTTGATGAGAGAGCCTGAAATATGATACAGAACCATTCCATAAACAAGACATATATATATGTATATATGTATATATATCACTTAAAGTAAAAATAATAGCTCCAATTATGTAAGACCTCACAAAGAATCTACAGCATGCTAAAGCAGCTAATTAGTTTGATTAAAAGAAGGGTCTAGAAGACCAACAAGCCTAAGCATTTATTTGCTGAAGAAACTAAAGATGCAAATTAAAGTATGACAAGTACAATCCCTAATGTCAACATCTACCTTTTTTTAGGCCCTCGTGTCAAGATCCTTTAAGCAATGCTTTTTTTTTATAAGCACAAATAAATTGAATTAACTCAAAAGGGTGCCACCTTTACAAACTGGCTATATAAAAAGAGTAAATCCCCCCACCACCAAAAAGGTCACCCCATGAAATCTATAAGAGCAACAGATGAGTCACAAAAATTGCATGAACACCAAAAATGAACAAGAATGTAACAAAACTAATTTCAGTCTATGTACTGACAAAACAATGCCATTGAATGTCTCCGATTCCACTCTCCATATACATCACATAATACACATCAGAGCTAAAATCCAAGGCTTCATCTCCTCAAATTGCACCTCTTCGCCATGATTCATACAAAATAAGCAACAGAAGCCCATATCGCCCACTTAAAACCAAAAATAGTGAAAAGCACACTCCAAATCTGCCAAGCTACATCACAACTAGTGAGAAGATGATACACATACTCTTCTGCTATTCAACACATACAGCACCAATTAGGAAGCATCTTCCCCCTTTCCCAATTTATCAATGGTCATAACGGAATCCATAGCTGTTGACCATGTGAAGAAAGCAACTTTAGATGGAGCCCCCACTTTCCAAATACTTCTCCAAGGAGGAAAAACAGAATCTGCCTTACCAAGATTTGACCAAAATTTTTTTGTTGTTGCCTCTCCAATTTAAACAACAATGGAAAGCATATAAGCAATACATTTGCTACCTACTAATGAAACCACAAAATTTCAATTGAAAGCATGGAGGTCACACAGACATGTTCCCTGAAAATTTCAGCATATCTATTAAGACCACCCTGGAGCATAGAAGTTATCAACTTGCAGTCCAAATACCCAGCTTTGAGTGAGGCAATATATTATTTTTTAACAGGTTTATAATGGAAGTGTCTGATGATACATTATTTACGCTACGTATGATGTATTGGCATTCTTTTGAGCATTGAATGAAGAGAACTTTTAAAGCCTGTTTATTTTAAATGCGTGATACATCCTTCCTTAGGGGGGGACTGCCCAATAACCTAGGCATGAGCCGCATGATTGCCTCAGCTAATATCGCCTATTCTTCTCCTCTCTCTCCTTTACCATTCTTCAATCATTCATTCTCTTAAGCTGTTGAGTAGTTGTTTTGGGTGCTGAACATGCATTAGTGCGACATGAGATAAAAAATTTATACATTTGCCTCCGCCACCTTCGGGAGGATGGACGTCACTGGAGGTAGCTCAGACACATGGGAAGGGTCTGTGGAAAAGTATCCACAAGGGGTGGGATGTGTTTAGTCCTTATATTAACACGATGGTATGGGAAGGGATCAATACTGAAGTTTTGGAGTCATCAGTGGTGAGGGAGGGAGCTTTTGAGGACAGATTTCCCAGTCTTCTTCAGCATTGCTAGGGAGAATGATGCTTCGGCGACAGATTATTTACGCTTGGAGGGTAGAAGGGTCTTTTGCGATGTATCCCTCAGGCGGGCTTTGTAAGATTGGGAGTTTGAAGAGTTGGAAGCCCTTTTTTTGCTGTTATATAGTTTGATTGGAGGATGGAGGGGAGAAGACAAGCTGAGGTGGGAAAGTTCTCAACTAAGGGACATTTGAAGTTAAATCCTTCTATTCTGCCTTATGGGGGAACTCAGAAGTTGGGTTTGCTTGGAAGGATATGTGGAAAACAAAAAGCTTGTCTCAAAGTTGCTTTTTCTTGTCTGGACTGCAGCTCATGGTAAACTTCTTACAGCGGAATCACTGATTTTTAGAAAACATAATTTTGGTAAATTGGTGCTGTTTGTGTCAGGATGATACAGAATTAGTAGATCACTTCCTCTAACACTCTAAATGGGCTACGGAGATGTAGTATCTTGTCTTGGGAGTGTTCGGGGTCTAATGGGTTTTCCCTAGGACAGCGCTTGAGCTCATGTTGGAGGGGTGGTAAGGTTGGAAGAGGCAGAGGAGTGTGTGGATAATTGCTCTGTTATGCTTAATGTCAAATATTTGGGGTGAGAGGAATCAGCACTCTTTTGAAGGGTGGAGTTTTTTGTGTTAAAATCTTGTTGTGTAAACTTCTGTACAGCTGGATTCATGCGGCTTTTAACCCTGCTATTAAGGAATTTTTGGAGTTTGTTAAGAACTTTGAAGGATAGTGGTTGTATAAGTCTAGTCAGGCCTGCCATTTTGTACACGGGTTGCATCCCCTTGATGTTCTTCTATATAAAAATTTAATTTACTAATCAAAGATATAAATCTAATTACCAAGGAGGATGAAACTTTTCTTGAAGTTATGAGCAACAAGAAAGGTATGGAAGCCAATATACAAATTCTGGACAGAGCTGAAAAAAAATTATATAAATTGTGTGTGTTTGAGTTAATTCCACAAACAAACAAGCAAAACTAGAATGTAGTCACGAAGAAGAAAGAAAGATTATGCAGTGCTAGTTAGAAGGGTTTACCACTCCGGCGGTCATTGACTTTGTCAAGAAAATGATTGACAACAACCAAATGAACAGAATAGGTGATAACGAAAAAAGATGAAAGTTAGCAAAATAAGGGTCGTGGTCTGGTTCAAGGAGATAACAATGGAAGTGTCAAAATTAAGGAGAAAATTTTTGCCAGAGTTTCAGAACTTTCTGCAATATAAAGATGAGGAAAATCTAAAATTATAGGAAATTTTTTCTTCCCTTGAATTTTTTGACCAACAAACAAGTCCTAATTCTACTTCACCTTGAATATGTGAGACCAAGACTGAGCCAAATAACAAGACCTGAAAGCACTTCATCTGATGTGACACAAACCAATCTAATTCAAATGAGGATTACATAATGGCAAACATGAAGTGTGCAAGAATCTAAGCTAAAAAGTCGAAGCCATTGTGTCTCAACAAATTCCATATAGGAAAGATTTAACAGAAAATCAAAAATCATAATTATGCCAATTAGGTTTACAGACCATAAATCCCGTGAAATCTCACCAAAGAGAACTGCAGCAATTTTGAGCTGCCTCTCAGGGTACTTGGGGAAAAATCTGTATTCTTCAAATAGATTTCCAATCATGCACTCAAAAATTGATTGTTCCCTGCCAACAAATATAATGCCTGAGCAAATCAACACCTCTCACTCAAATATGAATGATAATATAGCATTTAAAGTTCAAGACATGGCATCAGCAAACTTCAGTAGTAAGGCGCCTATAGTGCATATCATATATTCAAGACAAAAAAATCAACAGATAAAAATTCCAAACAGGAGAGATGAAATAAACTAACCACAAAGCTTGCTTTTTCCTTAAAAACTTTACAAACGCATCAACATTTCACAAAATTTCATATCATGAAAGAAAGGGGAATTCAGATATTGGCTTTCACAAACAAAAAGATTCATGCACGTATAAAGTATAATGCGGGAAAGAACAGAACAAAATTAGAAGAGCTAATATTTCTCCCACTAAACAGTAGGTAATAAAAGTGGATCAATAAATGACCCCGTGATAACTTAATAAATGGTTGTTTCCACCACTTCACTAAATGAAGAATGAAAATTATACAGTAAGGGTGCTTTGGACATACCCTTTAATAAAATAGGAAATGTACACACTTCCTCATACCTACCACCAAAAGGGGAATAAATATCATACTTTATTGTTGCTTCGATTGTCCCCTTTATTTGAATGTCTACATTGCACTTTTATGCCTATTTTAATCAGTTTATATATTACCTAAAGAAAATAAAGGGTTATTACTTACTGAAAAAATAAATACTATGCTATTGTATTTCTTCGTATGATCATTTTTGGGTTCTACTGGGAAGAAAAGTCAAACTTTTTAATATCAATAATGGAAAGGCTTCATTTCCAATTCTGTTCAAGATGACAGATTTCTACCTCTGCCAAGAGGACCATTCAAAAATCAATACATGCTATTCAAGTTTAAAATGTACAACACTACCATTATAAAATGAGACTAGTGGAAATTTTTGGTTTGATGTAAAAACATTTCCGGTTAATAGAAAGAATTTAATACTATATACTTTCAACCTTCTAATATAATACTTTCTTATCAAAAAAACTATAGGCTTTCAATGTTCTATGATGAGAACAACATCAAGATCATGGTTCAGTAGAAATGGAAAAAAGATTTGGCACTAAAAAAAGAGTAGGCCGTCAAAATTGGAAACAATAGATATTACAGAAGTAAACAATCCACCTTTTCTCAGCAGATTCCTTGAATCGAGAAAGCATTTGAATCATCACATCAATGGTTAGTTGACCAGAAAACATTTGATGGAAGTAAGAGTTTGCTTCTGTCTCAATGTCATCCACATGTCCATCAGACGGTGATGAATCATTAGCCCCACAATTATTCATTCTTGAAGTATGCATGAATGTTACATGCAACTTCTCCATTTCTTCAGAAAGCTGGCTAGAGATAATCAAGCCTTCATGAGCTTGAAGAACCTGCAAAATATATAGACTATAAGGCTCCATGAAACTGGATAGAAAATCTCATATGACTAACTAGAATGACCAACTTATACAAGCTAAACCTTCAAGAAAGTAGGACTTGTCTCCGAATAAAGGTTCCAAATAGCACCAGAATGGTTAAAATGTTCAGCAGAAACATCCTGAGACATGCCGAACTGAATCTCCTTTAGGAATTTGAGGCACTCCTGGAAGTAGCAGCATGGATATTTGCTCAATTTTCTATTGTTTCTTCAAATTTTAAAAACTGAACAATAAGCTTGCAGCACGAGTTCATAGTGAACTCTGCTTGTAATTGCCCTGCTGGGGTTGTGGTGAAGGGAGAAGAGTAGCGAAGGGGAACAGAGACATCTATCATTACCTGAAAGAAAATATCTTTGTATGTACTTAAATTAGAACTCAACCACTTCTCCAGGTCTAAAAGTTCTTTTCGAGAAGCAAGGGCAGCCAATCTAACACCAAAATATGAAGGAACCATATCCAATACAGGTGAGAGTATCTGTACCACAAAAGAGATATGAGTCCAAACAGAGAACAAACAAACAACAATAGAAATAATAAATAATTAAGCAGAAGGATTGATCTAACCTGTAGCTACCCAAGAATGAATGATAAATGCACAACCATATTTTCTTAGAGAAGACAACCAAACAGTTTGATGCAACATGCACAATATCACTCCATTCAGATAGAGATATAGCAAAGTAATGCAACACGTAAATCAGATGAGCTAGAACATAGCCCTTCTTCAAACATAAATGGAGACATTTATTTCAGTTTTAAATTGAGCAGCTTAACAACAAAATCTCACAAAGAAGTTTCTCTTCCGGTAAGCAAAGATCAAGACTGTTTCTCATCTAGTAAGCAAAGATTAAGACTGTTTCTCATCTGGTAAGCAAATACTAAAACTGTCTAATTCCTATATCATAATTAAAGTGGTATAATAACCCACACACACACACACACACACACACACACAAAGAGACAGGAAGCAACAAAGTAAAAGTAATTGAAACTGCTTCAGCTGTAATACAGATGACATCACCATGAAGTAAAGCAGGGCATCCTCAAGTTAATGATGGTTAAATGGTCAATTCAACCACAAATCAATTCGTCAAGCAAACAAAGCACTGACCCAACTATTTGGGATCAGCAAAACATGTTACACTTGGTTGCCCAAGTTACAAAAAAAGAACGGTTATTATATGGACAAAAAAAATGAATGAAGATCAATACCAAGTCTGCTCCAAGTACCTACCTTTAGCTCCTCGCAAATGTCCAAAACTCTACTCATGTTGTCTGGATCAATGTCATGAGCGTCTACAAATCCCCGCAGCAAAAGATTAGGGTTAACATGCCAGAGATGAAGAATCATACCACTTCCCATGCTATTTTTAAGTAGCAGGGGAAAAACAGTCGAAGACACTTCATACTGGAGGAGGTTATAAGCAGTCTGCAATCAAATTACCAAGGTTAATCAAACAAAAGAGAAAAGAGAATCATGTAAACATCAAAGAATAAGTACATATACAATACATTAATCTGGGCCATCCCAAGAAGCAAAACTTCAGGGCAGTGTTCAAGGGGATGCTTAAGCATTGATCGAACAGCACTTGCGTGACCTCTCTCGGCTAGCTGGCACAAAACCTCCAAAAGGTCAAGGCATGACCATAAATGATTTGCATGTCCAAGTTGGTGTTTATGACCAGGCAGAGCATCAACATATGCCTGTAATAGTAGTTCAGCTATTTAGATCACTCAGAGACAGCATGAGGTCATTAATAAGAACTGGATGTTAAGAGCATCATACCAGTTGCCTCCCAGAATGTGCAAAGGTAAACACTTCAGGTGGTACTAAAACAGAAAACTTAAGAAAAGATAGCTGGCCCTCTTTATTCTTCCAAACAGACCCACAAATGGCATGGAGTGGGAATGGATCCTGCAATGTCAATTCCAGTGATTTTGCACCAGCAAGAAACTTAATTCCATCAAACCTAACGATCCAACAAATCATTCTTGGCATGCAAGTAATTTATTAAATTCGTGTATGGAAACAAACCTGGCATGCACGTCTATAAACCAACATGAAAAAGGAAAATGCCGCTTCATTAGGGAAATAGAATCCCTCATGATCTAGGTTTTCAACAACACTAATCCAGTTGGTTCCAGGAGCCTGCAGTTCAACATTTAAAATTGGAGACAAGGATTGCACCTACCAAATCGCAAAGCTGGCAAGAGAAAAGTAGATAAAGCAAGATTAAAACAGTTATGAAAATAGAACTCACAAGCTGCTTGATTGAATCAACAAGAACATCAATATTCCATGAGCTCAATAATGGCAGATCAGACAAACTGCCACTGCCAAAAGCAGAACAGAAAGTTGAAAATGCATTCTGATTGTCCTCAAGACCAGCATGTGTGCGTGCAATTGTGCCAAGTATCCTAGAGACAGTGATTTCAGTCAGTGGTAAGAAAAGAGATAACATCTCTTTGCACTCGGAGACATTAACTGTGCACCCATAACCCAATTCCTTCATTATATCCGCCATGCTCATCTCCTGCTCCATTTCTGCTAGAACAGCATCAAAATCATTCTCCTTGCCTTCGTCGAACAAATCCAAGTTACTGGAGAAAAGACAAAACAATAAGGCAAAATGATGATCTTGTTGTCTAAAACAAGATATATAAATTAACAGAACATGCATGAACTAATAAGCTGTTTCCAAAGGAATAACAAAAGAAAATTATATAATTACCACCTCAAGAAGGTTGCCTCACGCAATTCATCCGAAAGCAATGGAGCTAAAATAAATTGATCACCCTCTTTCAAATGCACCAAAGATAACATTTGCATAAATGAATCTACATGCTTGGAGAGGCCCTCAGATCGATGAAGAAACATAAAAATATTCTGAATTTGCCCAGCAGAATCTACACACACGTGACTAGCTAATAGTTCCCCAATCTGAGCCATGCAGAAGTTCTTCCCTGAAAACCAGTGGACAACTAACATCATATTGTACAAGCAACAAATACACAAAATACTAACAAAAGGAGAAAATAACCCAAATAATAATAGAATGGAATCGATGTCAATTCACTTTTTCATTTTTTTTCCCCCTTTTTTTTGTGGAGGGGAGGGGAGGGGAGGTTGCGGGGGCAGGCGTGGGTTGAATGTTGGAACTTACCACACATCCTGGTATCAGGATTTTCCGAATCCGACAAAGCAAGACCAATTCCAATCTTCTCATATGCTGACAAGTGTAAAGCATTTGAGAGATTTTCAAGAAAATCTTCACTGATCATGGTACTTCTTAGAGACTCTGAGAGCACTGTACTGAAATTTGGTTTATCCAAGATATATTTGAAAACTGAACCAAATATCAGTTCCAGTTGCAAATTCTTCAAGTCTTTCCCATAAATGTTCAGGTAATCCAAACAGGTTTGGAGGAGCAATATGCTTCCCTCAGTTCCGTATCCAACATACTGTCAAGAGAAACATACAATCCGTAAGGTCTATAAGAGCAAAATAGAATCAACTCAACTTAGTACAACAAATCCTTATGTCAATGAATTCGTTGTCTTCAATGACTCTTTTCAATCTTCGTGAAGTGAATTTGTAAATTTTCAACAATCGTAGATGATAAAGGTTATTAAGTTGCCTGTCTACCTGACACAATCGCTCATCCTCCCCAATGTTTGAGATCATATGAAAGAAAAAGAGACTTTAAAGAGCAAGGCACAGCATATAGTTATACACACATAAGTATGTATGTGGATGGGGTATATATAGTGCTACATTTCTATTATATGACTCCTCTCTACCCCTCTCACCCCTAAAAAGGCAGTGGTATACAACAAATAAATGAGCACATCTGCCAACTCCAACTGTCAATCTCAAATAGCCCTAGAACGATCAAGGGGTTCCAATCCACCCTGCTTCAGGTAAAAATAATTTTATGTAGTCCAAATCGGAGTCTTGTTATGCATTGAATGCCAAAAGGATCTAGATAACAATCTTAGGAGCACTGCCCCCAGAAAAAATTAAAAAGAAATATACAAACAACCATGCCTATTCCCCAATTCAAATAGATTCCCAGCCCTTTCAGATACCTTTCCACAACTGTAACTTAAACTTCTATTCACATGGAACCCAGTCTTCCCTAGCTGTCTCATATTTTCCCACCGCCTTACTTTGCCTCATATTTTAAGAATTGCACTCAATGTGTTGTGCTAGCCCCCATTTTATTACTTGTAGGATGCTTGACCATGTCTCACGAAAAAAAGAACATGTACTAACTTTGGTCATTTATGAAGCATAAGTTTAGGAGAAGTCAATAGTAGTATAAAAAATCACAAGGTTTCCAAAAAATGTAGAAGCACGAAAGTTTGTTTGTAACTAAAAAGTTGTTCTGATTTTTGTTTTATCTATTTTGATAAGTACAAATACTAAAAAGTTTGTTTTATCTATCCGTGTCAAGCACTGACATTTCCCAACGCATGATGGCCACCCTTCTAAACATACCCTATTATTTTTTACCTTTTTTTAAACCCGGACACGATTCAGACACTTAGGAAACACAAAGGTCCATCACTGAGACACGCATAAAACACATCACAAGTTTGAATAATATAACTTAAGATCCAATAATAAAGCAAAAATAATCTGAACTTATGTCCATTAAATTGTCAACTTGTTTTCGTCATCTATTATATTAAATGATGTATAAAATTAGAGTTTGGATGGTGCTTTTCATGTTGACTTAGTGTTCTTTTTTAATATTTTTGGTAGCCTGTCAATATTATATTCATATACATAGCAAATAAAAAAAATTTTATTGTATGCTCATTTTTTGAAAATCACAATTTCTCGTGTCCATGTCTATGCTTCTTAGGTCCAAGTTTTAAGGAATTTGTTATGTGAGTGAGTCAATCTCATCATCTCTCTACGTATGTTAGCTATGTACATGAAAACTAGATGAAAGTAATAAAAAAAATTTATAATACATAGAAGGTCATATAAACATTGGCTTGTAAAACATTTTTTTTTTTATAAGTATTGGCTAGTAAAACAATATAATTTAGTGCCCATAACAGAGTATGTGCTTAGGGATCATAAAACTCATTACAAAAAATTAAAAGCATTTCAACCAGCCATTCGAGAGGGATATAATCTTTCACATTGCTATTTAAATATCGTCAATCATGCCCTTTAAATATCCTCAATCATCTATCAATGATCTATTACTTGAATTGCTGGAAAAGGAATCATTGAGGATTTTAACAATTTATACTGAAAGAACTATCAGCCCATGCTTGAGCATGATAAGGTTGCAGCAAGCTAGAACAAACATACATGTCAAATAGTTTGAATGGATTTGTTTAACTGCACTGCGGCATGTTTATTCTATGTTTGTAGTGAACTTAATTTGGCATGCAACTCCTACACCAGAAATTGTCCCCGCAACTAACTACCCTTTCCCTCCGCTGCTATAAACGCACCAAATTTAAATGTTATACACCGTCCAGCACTTCTTACATTGCACATGGCGCCTTGATCGTGATCATTCCCATGTAATCTTCAATTCCCAAGAGAACAATCAAATCTTAAACCAGTGTAAGGGAGAGCACAAAACCTATCTGCTCTTTTCTTTTTATATCTTTCTTTTTGTACTAGCCATAAAACCAAGAACAACAACGATGAATAATTTCAAACCTAAAGAAACTGAATCAAGTGAAATCCGAAAATCCCACAATCAACCTAGGTCTCAAAATGATAGAATCCAGGGGTTTCTAGAGAGAGAAAAATGAGAGTTTGAAGTTGACTGGTGACCAATGTGCACCATAAGGCAAAGCCATATACATCTATAGATACACAGTTACACACACACACACAGAAATAGAGAGGGAGGAGATAATGAAATACCTGACAAAGCTCCTGAAAGACAGCATCGTAGTTCGATTCGTTCAAAGTCTCCAGCAGATAGCGAATCTGGCCCGGGAGGGCCGAATAGAAAGGCGGCATGGCGAGTGCGATGAGAATGCTAGGGTTTTCCAAGAGAGTTTAGAGAAGAGCAAAAGAGAGTAAGAATGGATTTTGAGGATTGCGGGGACCCAACACCGGAGATGGGGTTTCCGAGAGATTCAGAGGCTGTGTTTATAGGTTCGGAGTGTCTCGGTGCATCGACCCAGTAGATGGAAGGCTTTATCATTCTTGTAGCCGGCACCGACCCGTGTTATATTGCGAACCGACCTGATTTTTATCGGATCCATTGATGGATTCGGTTTTTTGTTGAATCTGATACTTGGTTCGGCTCGGGACTATTAAAAGGTAAATTTGAGAATCGAACTGATTTGATCTAGTTTATTTTTTTAATCTCGGAATTTGAGAATCGAACTGAATTGATCTAGTTTGCCTTTTTTAATCTTGGAATCGGAACAGACGAACTCTTAGGTGTTGTTTGGTTATGGTATTCGTTTCTGGTTTCGATGGTTTTGGTTCATGGGACTATATTTAGTAGCTGATTTCATGTTTAGTTTTGTGAAAACTAGACCCTAAAAGAGAAAACACGAAGATCAGGCAAAAGATGTTTCTAGTGGTTTTGAGACCAATCTCTGGGATATTTGAAAACACAAGGATACATTCACTATATACTTAAATGCACAATTTAAGTCCAACGTTTCTCTGTCAAATCACCCACCTACTATACATTCATCTTCATCGATAAATTGAAGCTCCAACCAACCATCTGAAAGTCACCTCTCCCACTCACAGCAACAGCTTCTAGTACCAGAAAAAGTAAGAGACCAGTCGTGTTGTGCGATGAATCATCGTGTGGCTCGTCAGAGTATACCTTGAAGCTTTCCCAAACACCTCAGGTTTGAAAATCTGTCACGAAGGCTTACTGGGTTTCCTATAAATTTTTTGGTTATTGATTGCATGTTTATATGCTTCATAAGCTACAGATCTAACTTTTGCGGTTCTTGATTTTGTGATTATATGCTTCATAAGTTACCAATCTAATAGATCTATACTATTTTCATGTTATATGTGCAGCTTTCTGTATATTTTGGGTACTTCTACCATGAATCTATATCTATGTGCATACTTTGGGGCTTATGAGTTAGGGTTTCTATAAATTATTTGACCTTCTTTTCAAAGTCTAGGTTTCAATTTTTTCCACTGTAGATGGTTAGTATATTGCTTCTGCCGAATTCTCTTAAACAAATCTGCTTCTACACTTATGTGATTTTTTTAGAATTTGTTTTGTTATGAAATTTTTGGGAAAAACACAGCCTAGGGTATCCATACTCTAAGACTAGTTTTTGATATGTTATTTTATAAATAGATGGCAAATGGTGTTGATGATACCGATGATGCTAAACAATGGCCTCCAAAGGTTGAGAAAGCCTTCATTATGCTAATGCTCCAAGAGATAGAAACAAATGAAATGCAAACATCCACGTTTCCTACAAGGACATGGCAAATGTTTGACGATACATTGTTCAAGCAGACGGGGATTCAATTCACACCTACCAAACTCCACCAGAAATATAATAGGTTGAGGCGTAAACACAAAGAGTTTGCCCAACTTATAGACCATACTGGGTTTGGATGGGATGCATCAACAAACACTGTCATTGCACCTAATGATGTTTGGCATAACTACCTAATGATAATTCCACTACTGCCTTTGCCATTTACTTGTGACCTATTAGAACCTATGTCATTAAAATTAATTATTATTTTAATTACTTGTAGAGCCACCCAAATGCGAAACAATTTAAAAGAAAGGGACTACAACACTATACTCTGCTAGGCGTGATCTTTAACAAATCATCTGCTACTGGTGCACTGTCTCGTGCCTCCACCCAAATTGCACCTACCTCAGAGGAGGAACAAAAGGTGAAAGAATGCTTCATGAATGGGGGTGTTCATGTCAACCCTCAAATAGGATAGCATGATGAGCCTCAGATTACCCTTTCAAATGCTAAGTCAGGGAAGCGTTGTCGTCGGGATAGTACAGGCTTTGAAGGACCCAAGTCTAAGAAAGAAAGCAAATCCTCTAAGATGGAAAGTGAATTTGAGGCGTGGATATTTGGCTCAAAAGCACGTGGAGAGTACTACGAAAAGAAGAATAACCCTAACCCGAACCCCAACAATGAAGCTTGTAGTTCAAAAATTGATCCATACTCGATTGACGAGTGTATGGAATTGGTGGGTGCAATGGAGGGGTTGGGCACAGATCGTTATGTGAAGGCATGTCATGCATTCATTGATAGCCCGTAGCAAAAAATATTTATGAAGATGCCTATGATTAGGAAGAGGCATTGGGTGGAGTCACTGTGATGTACTTGTGGTTCTGTTATGGTTCTAGTTTTGTGGTTCTGTTATGGTGGTGATCCTGTGGTGTTTTATTTTAATTAATGATGTAGGTGTTGTTAGGTCTTTATATGCTTCTATGGTCCTCTTGACATGGGGACTTTTTTTTTTTTTTTGTTATATTGGGTGGTACACAGTGTACCACTTATCGGATATTATTAGGCATCAGTTAATATGTAATCTATTAGGTATGGAATATGGGCTGATCACCATGTACCTATGATGTGCTTGTAATATATTAAGATATTATCAGATATTATCTGTTGTTGGTTTTATCTTTGTCCACTTTCCTTCATATTGCTGCATTATGATTTACGTGGAACGTATTTGATGGATCTCTTGATGGATGATGCTATTTATTCAAGCACTTAGAACATTTTTCAATGATGCTATTTAAATGATGCTCGTGAGAACTACTTAGAACCTCTTTCAATGAATGGACCCAACAACACGGACTACTATAATGTTCTAAGTGGTTCCACTTATAACATTTTTATATTCTCTAATGGTTACGTTGCTCCATTCATTGTAGTGGTTCCACTTTATTTATGATATGCTTGTATATTCTTTTACATTCAAACTAACTGATCTGTCATAGGTATTTATTACACTATTCTGCCAACTTAAGGAATTTTTGTTCCACTGGCCATTGGTAAAAGAGTGGACATCCATTTAAAATTGGAGTTATATTTATCTCTCGTAGTTAATGGAGTGGACATACATTTGCCACAATTAATATGCTACAGGACTTACATAAATTGCATTCATCTACCATAGTTAATGAAGTGGTTTTCAATTACATCTAAGAAGACTTCCATTAAATTGAATCTGACTTGTTTTTTTTTAAATTGCATGTGTTGGTATGTATGTATAGAATGTCCTCAAGCCAAGCTAGGGATAAGAATAGTGACTCAAGTGAGGACAGTGACATGGCTGATGACACGCTTGATTACGTAATGGCGCGTGAAATATCTTGTAATTTTTTTGACTTTATAGGAAAAGAACCCCAGAGAACATCTCACTTGTCAGGGTACGAGTACACATTCGGATTAATACATGGGCATCTGCAGACAATATATGATATGTTGCACATGGATGCACATACATTTACCTCTCTAGCAGCCGAGTCAGTCAATCGAAACCTAATTCAATTCAACAACATGCACTTGTCAGTTGAGGAATCTTAAGCAATATTCCTATACATCATAGGTCACAACGGAAGGCATAGATCCGCTGCTGACAGGTTCCAACACTCACCGAGACAATTAATAGACATTTTAAATTAATGATGCGTGCATTAGCTAATCTAGGGACCGCTATGATTCAACTTCCTAACGCAAACCAAATACCAGCAGAAATACTACACAATCCCAAGTATTACCCATGGTTTAAGGTAAGTGCAAACTAATTGTAATACTTGGACATATTATAGTTACATATTTTAATACTTACAATTGATGATGTAGGATTGTATTGGCGCAATAGATGGGACTCACATTGTTGCCTGGGCACTAGCAACAAAGCAAACTGCATTTCGTGGTCGAAAGGTTTCAATAACCCAAAATGTCATGGCAGCTTGTTCTTTTGACATGAAGTTTACTTTTGTTTATGCTGGTTGGGAAGGCAGTGCTAATGATTCAAGAGTATTTTTAGAAGCTATTACAAGAGGGTCATTATCATTTCCACACCCGCCACAAGGTTAGTAGTTTTATTTAAGCTAGTAATAGCGCTTCATGTAATTATATAGGCTTACATATTTGTTACTGACAATTGATATGATTCATATGAACTAGGTAAATACTATGTTGTCGATACAGGGTACACAAATATGTCTGGGTTCCTATCCCCTTTTCGCACGAAGCAATATCACTTGCGTGACTATCATGGTAGAGGTAGAGGTAGAGGCCCGCGACGTCATGAGGAAATATTTAGCTATAGACACTCTTTTTTAGGGAATTTGATTGAAAGATGTTTTGGAGTTTTGAAGGCTCGATTTTCAATACTTAAACTTATGCTTAATTACAAGCCTGTATGACAAGGACCAATAGTGACCGCTTGTTGTGTTGTTCACAATTGGATTCGCATGCAGGCACAAAGGGATATGTTTTTCAATGCATACCATGATGAAGATATGGAAGATGCAAATGAGGAACGAGGCGAGACACAACAAACAGTTCCCGACTCGTCTCAAGCACAAATAGCCTTCATGGCTCAAGTTCAAGAAAATATCGCGAACTCCATGTGGGCAGCCTATAATAACAATATGTATAACTTATTCTAATTGGAATGTACTTTTGATAGTATTAATGACTATGCCACTTATTAGGATATTATTATTTTTTTTGTGCTAATAAAACTTGGAGCATGTATGTTATTTTATTCCTTAATTAGCCATCCATTTAATATTTCATAGTATTCTAAGATTGCATGATTTACCTTCCAAATGCAGTTTTGTATAGAGCACGTGAAGAATTTTATATAGTTTGTAATATCTAAACCTTGTATCAAGTCAATCACGGGTGAATATGTTTGGTGAAATGTGTGCTTTTAAATTTTTTTTATTTTTGTGGAATTTTTTTATTTTTTGGAAATTCTTAGCCAAACATATTTTTGTTGGTTTTGGTTTCGAAAACCAGTTTCTGAATGCACCAAATGCAATTCCATTTCCGAAACCATCTCCAATAACAGTTTTCGAAAATTGGTTTTCGAGATCAGTTTTTAGGAACTGTAAACAAACAGCGCCTTATACGTCCATGGGTTTTATTCCTACTTTTTTTTTGTTCTTTTATGCACCCTTGCAATAAGAGCCTCCTTGGTTTGTGGAAGTGAAATGGAGTGAAATAATAATATCTATAATGTTTTCTTTACTTTGTTTGGTTTATTAAAAGCAAAAAATAGAAGCAAAATAACTTTTTTTCTTATTGAAAATTTAAAATATAAAAAATAATAATCATTCATCAAGCAAGTAAAAAAAAGTAATCTTTTGTGTTTCATTAAAAAAAAATCTTCTTAACCGGATCAAGTTCCAAATTGGTTGAAAGTGCATACATATTATGATAGGCGTCGCACTTGGCAATTTTTGTGCCAAACTTATTTTTTCTTTGGGTGACAAAGTAATGTACTATACCTTTTTAGGGAATGTTTATCTAATATTTTATAAGTAAATAACTATTGTAACGTAATGAAGTGAGATAATTTGTATAATATATATTTATACTTTTGCCCTCAAAACAGCGACAAATAGGCACTTGTCTTGGACATTATCTATATTATTATAAAGCAAACCCTTGAATTTGGTGAAGCTGGTGAAGCTCTAAATTCAAAAAGTGTCACTTTTATGTACAGACCAAAACATCCTCAAAAACCACATAAATTACTAACATTGTGCATATATTTATTTAACTCAAAGGGTAAAAAAGTAAAATACTAATTTAGGTTTTGTAACCACCCACTAATCATCACCTATTTGTTCTCTCCCACTTGCTTAAATTAACTATCCCAAATTAACCACCCACATAGTGGGGGCACCCATTCTAGTTACATTTAAACACATTTTTATCAATATGCCTTGTATAATCTTTTATATAAGTGAGTTGCTTGGACTTTATTTTTTTTCCCATTTTATGGTTTTTTTTTAAATGCAAAACTATAGGCAAAATAATATTCTCCAGAAGTGAATTACCCATTTGGCCTTTGGGGTCTCCCAAGCATTATCTTCTGCGTAAGCTTTTATCTTTATCCAATTTTGGGGTTATCTTAGCTTTTCAAATGAGACCCTCATATTAATTGACTCAACATCAAATGAAGCAATGGCAAGAATGACCGCCTTTCCCGTTCGAACCACCAATGAATCAGGTGTATAAACAATGCCCAACGTCATCAATTGGCCCCCCCTCCGCCGGCTCCCATGTGCATAAATTTGTAATTAGGATTGAGTAGCTTATGAAACAAAACTAATATTAATTCATATATGATTTCAAACACTGCCTTGAACGGGAGGAGATTCAAAAACAAACTGATTTCAGACACTGCCTCAACCACCGCCTTCAATAGCAATAAATTACTGCCGCTGTAACAGTGTTACTACTAGCCTCATCTTTTATCTATATATATCATGTAAGAATACAGCACAAAGAGCTTCTAAATATAATGAGAAGAAGGTACCCCTCTTAAACCCATTTCTTATATTTATTGTATTTCATTGTTCCATCACTAGTGTTTCAGATTAGACATATACATTGATGTTATTTTTATTTAAATAATGTAAATTTTCGTTAGATTGTTGTTGGGGTATGTGAGTGGAGGATGAGGTTGAAGTACAGTTCACCTGTTTGATAAAATGACCAAGAAAGTAAATTATTCAAGGGAGACAATTGAAGTATTAATATAACTTCGCTATGTCCATATGACTTATGAATAGCAATATTAATGAATATAGTCTTTCATCAATAAAATTATTGGTAATGTTATATTCTTTTGTTTGCTTTCCTTATTCAGCATCAACAAACTTGATTAGTGATTGAGTTTGTTTTACACTTTTTGCCTTTCAGCGGAGTTGTTGGCTAGAAATTTTCTTTTCGAATCAAATACATTGTAAGAGGTTCCTATTATTCCCTTATACCTTTATTGTACTGTGTAGTTATATTGTGGTTGGCTTTCTTTTTACCTAATATTTTGTTGAAGCAGGGAAAAATATTAGGGAATTGTTTTTTAGGTGGCTCCAAATCATCCGTTGATTTGTGTTATTATCTCAAATCATTTTTATGTATAACACCCATGCCAACAAGTATGGTGTTCAAGTTGTAAGTTTTCATCAATAATTTTCTCTAAAGTTATTTATTAACTATCACGCCCGATCCTAATCAAGCGTCATTAACGCCGTCTTAGAACGAACGTGATCGCACAGGTCACCTACCTGTAAGCGAAACCTCAACATAATTCCAAAGATAGAAATCTTATAGGAATAAATAACATCATATTAAATAAGTAAAAACCATTTTATAATCCTCCAATATACATCATTAAGAAAACTCTTAATCCACACTTATGAATATTACAAAATCACAAAATAAACAAACTCCAACAAGACTTTAATATAATGTACAACAATATACATGACTAATAACTCAACTACAGAGCTTCTCGAAGCTCCCCAACTCAACACCAACAGTGGACTGGATATTCTCCCATTTTCCTGCAAAATAACCTGTGTGGGTGTGAGCTATATATTAACGTGCTCACAAAATAATCAAACTCATAAAGATAAAATGATAAACATCTACTGAATTAATCATCAATAGATAATACACCATCAACAATAAACAAAATGCCTCTTGTGATGCAATGTATGATACACTACATATGTGCGTGCTATTTTGATAACATTGGCCCAATATATCGATGATTTGTTATCAAGGATGTCCAACATCGACACCTTTTAGGTTAGCCCCACATCGGCTAAACCTCCTCTATGCAATGTAATGCAAAGTATGCCTACAATATATGAATTGTATGCAATTATCACATCATAATTAAGCAATCACCACCAATATAGATAATACGACATTCAAGTTAGTATGAGAGAGAATATCTTTAATTCCCACAATCAACTACTATCATTCACAACAAAGCATTCAGTTCAATATGAATAAGATCATCAATATCCTCACCTGATACTGCTTACTCTCAAATTGAGCTACTCTTTCAGTTAAACCGGATTAGTATGATCCGCTTCTGAACCTACCAAACACCACCACATCAAATATAATGAAATAGATGCTATAATTCATAACCAATGCATAATTATAGCTTATAATCTTTAAACATATGATTGAGAACATCCATGATGCATTAGAACTCAATAGGATGTTAAACCCTTCCCCAATACAACTAAAGACAAGAAACCACTTTCACCGAAACCCAAGACAATGCAATAGGTCAATCTCATTTGAAAATAGGTTTCGAGACCTTTAGATTGCTAGGTTATGGGTCAAAAATACATTTTAGATGAAGGAGTTATGTCTAATGAAAATTGGACAAAAATTCTGGAAAACTAGGTTGTTGATAAAAAATTTAGGTCATTTTTAAACTGCTATATCTCTCAATCTACAAAGAATTAGAGTACCTACTTTATATCAATAGAAAGCCCCATGAGTCTAGTTTTCAATGCTTTAAACGGTGCGTCATTTCGAGTTCTCTAGAGAAAGTTATGACCGTTTTACTAAAGTGTGTCGAGTCTGCTAGTCAGAGGTGGCGACTCCTCAATCTCATGTGTCGCCTCTTCGAGCCAGTGAGTCAAATTTTTGTTTAATGTGTCGACACCTCTACACCAGGTGTCGATACCTTGGACCAGAGACCAAATTTTTATAACTAATAAAGTGGTTCACACGTGCCAAACCACTAGTATTATAACTAATCCCAAAAACTTTGAATGACCAAATTTTCAATTTATTCTTTTTTTTATTATATAAATTACATTAATATCCTCAAGGTTTATGACATCCACAAAAATATCTTATATGTTCATGAAATTACATTAAACTATTTGACTACTTGTTCCTTCCATTCATTAAATGATCGTCAGAGATAATAATATAAATCATCGATATTGGTAGTTTGAGATAATAAAATGCCATGATTGTCCTTCATCTAGGCATTTGATTTAAAACCATGGTTAATTACAAATACATTTCCTAAACTATGATTCAGTATTACTATGCTCTCCTAAACTATAATATATAATAAGTTGACTAATTGAACTATCAATTTGTATCAATCAACCTCTCAGGTTATCAATCCGTTAAAAAAATTGATGAAATTTTGTTATTCGACTTGTACATATTCACAAAAGTATAATTTTGTACCTAAATTGATATTTTTTTTATTATAATAATTGATTAATGACTGAAATGTTATTTGAAATGATATGTAAATGTAGGGATAATGTAAAGGGTATTTCAGTCAATGAATAGTTATTACAAAAAAAATAATATAATTTAGGTATAAAATGAATTTTTGTGAACATGTGCAAGTTGCATAATAGTTTTTTATTACTTTCCTAACTAATTACTAATATATTGTTAACAATGGGTTGATTGATACAAATTGGTTGTTCATGGGTCGACTTGTTATGTTTTAGAGTTTACAAGAATATAGTAATACTAAGTCATAGTTTAGGGTGCGTGCTTGTAATTAACATTTAAAACTAATAACATTCCATTCATGTGAAATACATTCAAGATATACATCTATTCACATTGTTGATTGTATTTATGCTACATAGTTTTTTTAGTTAAATGAAGTGCATTGATCACTCCCACCGTATTACGTACCAACACAACTCAATTTCTAGTACCAATGCTCTCACCACCACAATGAAAAACCAAACCACCACTTGCTACACTTATACCATCATTTTGCTACCACTACCAACCAGTTCCACCATTTTCTTCGTCGTTTGTCTTTCATTTCTTTTACGTTCTTCTACAAACACACAAGACCAACCCATTGCAACCATTATCCATTAGTGCCACCAATTGACTCCTTCTTAGTTACAACTTTATGTTTATAAATATATTTCAGATCATATATATTTAGTAAAACAATTAGGTTGAATATAGTTGACGTAACACAAACCAATTTTGTAAAGATAACTTTGAGAAAAAAATATGAAATTGCAAGATTATAAGGGATTTTGCTGGACAAGCATATGCATGTATTTTTATTGTTATATGCAAGTAATATCTACATGCATCAATGTCATTGTAGTAATTAACGAAGTTGTGATCTAAGTAATACAATAACCGAGACAACTAAAAAGAAGTGTTGAGAATGAAAAAAAAGAAAGAAAAATAACATGAAATTCTATATCCTCATCAATGCTATGACATCCTAATCTTACAAGACCGTGATGTGAATTTAAAGGTATTAAATTGGTAAGTTATTTGAAACTTTTCAAATTGTCGACATTCACTGACGATGAACCAAATGGATAGAAATAATGCATGAGAGTCGATGGATTTGTGACAGCAACGGATTTAGATTGTTGTGTTGGGCACTAGACAACTATAATCGAATTTGATATGGTGGTGATTATATTAAAAATGATGGTGATCAACAAATATTGTTTAGTACGGTGGTGGTCAGCGATGATGTGAAGAGTGGTGGTGAAAGCTGTTGTAATTGAGTCTAAACTATTAAGCTATAATGATGCAGTTAGGTTAATAGGCTATTTGGTTAGTAAGATATGGACAAACAAAATGATATAGTTGAATTGATAGGATATTTGGTTGGTGAGATATCAACAAAGGAATAAGAAATATATCTAGTAGTTAACGAAATATTATTTTGTAAGTAGGGCAAACAAAGTGAAAATATTTTTTTTGTTAACCATTGTTATTGTCAAGATTGACACAGGAGGTTAGTGCAATTTCATAAAATAACATGGGAGATTCTTCTATTTATTATAAAGTTTAAAGGGCGTAATGCAATTTATCATTTTTATACCTTAAAAGCACAAATGGCGACCTCATGGCACATTACAATGGCATAATGTTCAAAATGTCCATAGTTAGGCTACTTGAACAAACCATATAAAATGGTCCAAATGTCCATATTTATAACATTACAAAAAATCATATTAAACTCATAAATATTTATACTTATTTTTTTTACTATTCCCTATTTTACTAATTAGTTAACTATTCACACTAGGACCAGGACTAGAAGTCGCTATGGCCTGTTGGGCAACATTTATTATTTTTGTTTTTTGTTTCTTTTAAAAAAAACAAAAAACAGCTTTTGTTTAATTTTTTTTTAGTTTTTTATAAAAATTAAAACAAAGAAACTAAAAACACTAAAATAGGTGTGCTTCCTCTTATCAAAACATTGATCTAGTGCTATTGACACAACGATAACCTATAAATGCCCAACCACAAAAAACACACAATATAAACCCAAAATAAAAAACCACATCAAAAAACATTGCAGAATAAGTGCCATCACATTGAAGAGCTAGAAAATGGTGACAATGGCCGAATCATTAGACAAAAAACCAAATATACCATCACCATCATCATCACAAGTCGAATACTCTCTATACTCAAAATAAAAAACCCCAGAACTCAGCACTCCGTGGATAGACTACGCAGTCCAATAGGCACAGTCGGTGCAGAAGACCATTGAAGACAGCGTAGTGTCTGCAATTACCGTCATCGGATCTCGCCTCGACCAGTTTTTGTTCACCGGATCGGCTCATCTTCACTAGACCGTTGTAAGATGTTCTGTCCCACTCACTTTACCATTCGTTTGATTGTCGAGAAAGAAAAGAGAAGAAATGGAATTTGAATATTCTTGATTCACTCTCAGTTTCTATCAAGGAACAAAATTTCCATTTGTTTCCACCGAAATGGCCGAAACGTTTCCGTTTCCTAAGAGACCGAAACGAAATACTAGTGGAATAACGAAACACTATTATTATAATCAAAACATACTGAAGTATAGAAAAATGCACCAAAACACAATATTATATACCTAAATAATAAGTTGTATTAACCCGAATTTAAAATTTTTATAAAAGGGGTACAATTTTTATACAAAAGATTGTATTTTATTATTTTAATATTTATCACTTTTGAAATGTTTCCGAAACATTCCGAAATATTTTCGAAATGTTTCCGAAACGTTTTCATTTCCGAGTCAACCGAAACGATCCCTCGAAACGAAATTTTGATCCTTGGTTTCTATACATTTCCTCAAAATCAACTGGAACACATTCACTTCCCATTTGGTTTCTGAGAAAATTGAGGGGACATGGAATTACAAATTACAACATCGTGTTTTTCCTAATTTGGATTTCCTTAGTTTTACCTCAAAACAAGACGTAGTAGTTGTTTGTCTAGCTTCTTCATTTGATGAGGCTCTTATTTATTTACTGATTATTTTCACATATTTGTTTGTTTCCTAAAAATATACAGTTTGATTCAAAATTTTGAGTTTTCTCCTTAGCTATATTTTTGTTAGTTACACAGAGGTTATTGAATGAATTGGACAAATCTTAAAATTTGAATATCACGTCTTATATATGTATTTTATTTATCTTATTTTTTTTAAAACTTTGCACTTGCATTTACGATATTAAATAGTTTTTATAGGCTAATGAGCTTTTGATCATAATGTTTTTATTATTGTTATTTTAAAATCCAAATTAGCATTGATATATTACATGTCCAACAAGAAAGAGGATGGGCTCGCCAAACTTCCTTCTCTGGGTCCCTTGGCGTTACGGCTCTCCCCTTTTTTGTTAGAGAGGCTATCTCCATGGACAACTCTATTGGTGATAACTGAGCCCTGGTTGTCCTTCTAGATGTTTTTTCTTTCCTGGTCTTGTTTTGTTTGGTAGTTGATTCAACAAAAAAAAAAAAAAAAAGCAAGAAAGAGGATGTGAAGTGAAAAATCTGAAATGAATATTTTAAAGCCTTTAATCAAAATAGATGACTTGTCTGAGACCACAAACAGAGAAAGCCCCCATTTGAATTGGAGGCTTTAAGAGCCTCCAAATCACACAATGGTTCTATACTAAATTGCATTATGGATAAAGCCCCTGTCATCATTGGAGGTCTTCAAAGTTTTCCAAAAAGCCTATACTCGAGGCTTAAGAGTTTTTCTAAACCTCTGGTTCACATGGAAATTTTAACTCCTTTAGGTTCCACAATCATAATAAATGGCTATTGGAATGTGGTTTCTAAGTGTCAATTCAAAGTAAAGATTTTAAAATTTATGCAAGAGTCTTTAGTTCAAATGAAGGCCCTGTCTAAAACTACACCCGTCTGTTTCTATTGGAGGCATGAAAAAAGGAGACTTAAATTGCCATGCAAATTAACAGAACCATTGTTGGATTTGGAGGCTTTTAAAGCCTTTAGGTTGTCCTGACATGTGAGGAATGGGGTGATAAAATAGGAGTTTGATTCTTCATCTCTTTCATTTTGTCGCTTGGGTGTGACCAAAACATGGAATACCAATGCAGGTTATTGTTTAAAGGTGAAGTGAGGTTACCTCACAATTAGATCCCCACACCCCCTTAGAAATTGCACATTCCTAGAGCATTCTAGTATGAAAAAGGAAGGATGGCCCACAATATTTAAAGTTGTATCAATTTTCCATATGCGATTATCGAGTACTTTAACTAATGCTGGAATGGTATTGACCTAAAAATGTTATTACTAGTAATGGGGTTTCTGGTAGGTCTCTTTAATTATTTCCCTGGAAATATGGCCTTAGTTCAAATAGCAGTTTTCTTTGTTTAACTTAGAATTTGAATTGGATGCTTTAGAAGCCTGCACTACTAACAATTGTTTTACACATGCATAAAGATACCTAGGAATAATGTGATAAATTATTTTTCATAAAGATATATGGGGAAAATGGCTATTGAGGTTTGAGTAGTACAGCTACTGGAAGAGGGTGGTGGTGGTGGCTAAGTATGAATCTACCTGAGGTGATTGGACAACTCCAAAGCTAGACTTGACTTTTGGAACAGGTTTATGGAAAAGAATTCGTATGATTTGGGAGGAATTTTTGGATCATATTGATTATTGGTTAGGGTGGGTGAGGGGTGAAATCTTGTTGGCGGTGAGTGCGAAGACAGAAGGTTGGAAGCAGATTTTCCTACCACTGTCTCCTTGCCATCGGATCAGGAGACATCAGTTGTAACATATATCCATAGTGTGAATAGTCAAGTGTCTTGGAGCACCCCTTTCAAATGGAATTTGCAAGATTGGGATGTTGGTGAGTATGTTGAGCTTTTTTGTGTAGTGTATTCAATGTGTAGAGTTGAGGAGGGTTAGGATGGTATTCGAAGGTGGTTTCTTTTGAGGGAAGGATTAGGGTGAAATCTTTCTACATAGCTATGTTAGGAGAGAGAGAAGTTTATCGATTTCGGATCCTGATTCGGTGTCTGGAGCTCCTATGGAGGTAACATTTTTTTTTATTTGGCATGCAGTTTGTGAGAAGATCCTTACTACTAACAATTTAATAAAGAGGCGTTGGGTTTTTATGGATTGGTATTGCCTATGCAAGTAAGATGGGGAGCCTTGTCTCATTTACAGTTTGAGGGAGTTCTAAGCTGGGGATGTCTTGGGTTTTATAGGGAAGGGTTTCAGAGACTCTTTGTAGTTGATGGGGAGGTAGGGTGTGGAAGAGATTGAGGTAAGCTTGGCTTTTAGCCCATTTTTGCATGATGTGGCTTGGTTGGGGAGAAAGGAATAGGAAGACTTTTAAGGCTATTGAGCAACTTTTTTTGTCTATATTGTATAATTGGAATTGGGTCATGTTAATCCTAATCCAGGTCAATTTTTGAATTTTTCAGACACTATGGAGAGGCATAAAGGAATGTATAGCTTTCGTGGTTGAACTCTTGTTTTGTCTTTTAGCATCTTTTTGTAGATGGGCGGCATCCCCTTGATGCTGTATGCGGGGGAATAGCACACGACCCAACCCAGTTGGTGAGGCCCAATCTACACGAATTATAGTTGAACTGCTTGGCGGCTCAAATTCAGAACTAAGGGACGGTCCGGCTCAAGCAGCCGACCTCATGCCAACCTTGGCCCAAACCGCTATCAGTTTTTGAACATTAAATGCGGAGTTGACTCGCATTAAATGCGCCAGCGGCTCCCCACGCGATGTCGACTTGCACGTCCGATCAGCCGAATTCCTCAGTGGCAGTAAGGTAGGCCCTGCATGCAGTCAGTCGGCGGTATGCAATGATGCCTACCCTGCAAGCCATGATAATCTGCTAGTAGGCAAGGAGCGAAACACTCCATTGATCACACTATAAATATTCGAACCCTCAAGAGCCAGGTATGGACAACTGACTCCAAGTATATACAACTTTTATTCATTCTAATCTTGATTAAGCTTGCTAACTTAATCATCGAAGTGTGATTGGCCCAACAAGGGTCGACCTATTCTAACCTCCTTTTCTTACAGAGAGTTTAGACTCATCAATATGGGCTTGAGAGTTCGGGCCAGCTTTTCCAGAAATCCCACTTACAATTGGCGCCGTCTGTGGGAATGCTTAGCAAAACTATAAGTCTGAACGATCGAAGAGGAAGAAGAGAGAACCATAATGGAAGAGGTGGTAGAGCCTCCTCCAGCAAAGATCAGACTAACTCGGCGCACTGCCAATCTACATCAGTAGATCGGCACCGAGGAAGAATACTGAGGTCAGAAATATGAACCCTGCTGAAAGCCACCAGGAAGCATCGGATGAACTGCAGATGAATACAGATTATGTCAGGGACAAAAACTTCTGTAGAAACCAACAACGAGACCTTGCCCCATTGCCCTCTAGTGGGCGAGTCCCAAGTGAAGACACACTCCGTGCGGCAGAAAGGGAAATTCGGCGGCGCGGCGAAGAGATTGCCTACCTCACCTCCCAAGTTCAGGTCATGAGGGAGGCAATCTTTGGAAGAGATGGGCGTGGGAGAGAGAGGTCCCCCAACCACAAACGAATTGCTGGAAGTAGGGACGATCCAGCGCCGCGAGTAAGAGGGAGCTACACCTCTAGTACCGGACACTGTGACAATGGGTGAAAAGATCGGCGGAGGGAAAGGAGTGAGACCCCTCCAAATGACGAGCCTGCAGAGGGTGATCAGCAGAGAAAAGACTGGGATAAATAGTACAACGAAAAACTAAAAGATAGGAAGCAACAAACTAAGAAACGCACGGCCCATGACCTGGTCAAGAAGGCCTTAGACCAAATCACATCCTCGCCATTCACAGAGGAAATTGAGTCCCACCTAATTCCTCGAAAATTCACCCCACCAAAGTTCACTCTATACGACGGGAAGGCCGACCCAGTTAACCTTGTTCGGCATTATAAGCAGCTAATGGTAGTATGGTGCGGTGACCAAATGTTATTATGCCGAATCTTCCCCTCCAGTCTGAGAAGTGTGGCCTTACGATGGTTCGATAAGTTACCATCTAAATCCGTGTCAAACTGGAGGCAACTTGCCGAGCTGTTCACCGCTCGATTCATAGCAAATAGCCTACAGCCAAAGGAGGTTGATTTCTTATTGACCTTGCAAAAATAAGAAGGGAAAGGATTGCGGGCATACGCACGATGCTATTGGGAGGCTTACAACGAAATTGACGAGTGCAGCGAGCAACTGACTGTGACTCAATTTAAAATCGGCCTTCCCAGAGAGCATCGTTTGCGGCAGTCCTTGATGAAGAAACCAACCCTCACCATACAGGAGTTGATGCTGAGAATCGAGCGCTATGCATGATTGGATGAAGATATGCCCAGCCAAGTTCGGCAAGGGTCGGCACTGTTGCCAATAAAACAAACAAGAAGGATGCCAAGAAACCCCGACCAGAAGACAACAATTGGGGAAAAAGGGTGAATGAGGGGGTCTACACAGTCTTTAAAGACCCCACCCATAAAATCTTGCCCCAGATCCGTGATAAGCCATTTTTCAAATGACCACCAAAGTTAGGAGGGGACCCAGTGACTCGAGATCAAAAGAGGTTCTGTTCTGTTCCTACAACCGTGAGAAGGGGCATAAAACAGAATAGTGTCGGCATCTCAAAACCCATTTGAAAGATTTGGCCAAGGTTGGCCATCTCGACCAATTCATTGATCGGGACAAGATGAAAAATGAAGCCGAGAAACTGCGAGTGGAAGACACAGCCCACAAAGAGATTGAAGCAAAACCAGTTCGAGTTATCAATGTGCTGCACGGTTCGGCTGAATCAGGAACTGTTGACCCACATAGATACCGGGCTGAGATACAGAAGGCTGCACACTTAAGGGAAGTAATGCAGATACAACCACCAAGCAAGAAAGTTAAGGTCGGTGACTGCCCTATGTCCATTACCTTCACCGATGAAGATCTCGTGGGGGTACAGACCTCACACAATGACACCTTGGTTGTAACACTGAGAATGGCAGACTGTGACGTAAAGAGGTTGCTCATTGACCAAGGAAGTTCATCCGAAATCATATATTACAACTTGTTCAAGAAATTGGAGCTCAAGAAGTCCGACCTCCAGCCATCACTAAACCCATTGGTCGGATTCAACTCAGATCCTGTTTGGCCCATAGGAAAGGTAACGGTTCCAGTGACTGCTAGAGGAATTACTTTGCAAACAGAATTCTTGGTAGTCAACGTGCCCTCCCCCTACAATTCCATCATGGGACGAACCTGGTTAGACCTCATGAAAGCCATCCATTTGTCCTACCATCAATTGATCAGATTCCCGACCCTCGGTAGAGTGGGGGTGATAAGAGGAGACCAAGTGACTGCCAAACAGTGTTTTTTAATAGGATGCATAACCAAGATAAACGCTGAAAATGTGCAGATGATGGAGTTACACGAAGACATCCCCACCATCGACGATGTGGGACAAACGCCTGAGAACAAAGCCGTGGAAGATTTAAAGAAGATATATATTGATCGATAGGATGATAAGTACTTCGTCATCGGCACTTCTTTGTCCAAAATGGAAGAATAATCTTTGATCGAGTTATTGACAAGTTACCTAGAAGTGTTCGCCTGGACCCCTTATGATATGCCATGGATTGATGCCAACGTTGCCTGTCATCGGCTAAATGTTGACCCCAATGTTGACCTGTGGTCCAAAAAGAGAGAAGGGCGGCAACCCATCATGTGGACGCTGTTATTGAAAAAACGGAGAAGCTTTTGAAAGCTGAGGTAATTCGAAAAATCAACTACCCGAGCTGGCTTTCGAACACAGTGGTGGTAAAAAAGAAGGACGATAAGTGGAGGGTCTGTGTGGATTTCACTGATCTCAACAAAGTAGGCCCCAAGGACCCATTCCCCCTCTCCAAAATTGACCAACTCGTGGATGCAACAGCTGGCTTCGGGAGGATGAGTTTCTTGGATGCTTATCGGGGTACCACCAAATTCCCCTCCACCCTGACGATCAAGAGAAGACGGCCTTCATCACTCCAAGGGGTGTTTTTTGCTACACGGTTATGCCATTTGGTCTGAAGAACGTCGGGGCCATGTACCAGCGGTTGGCCACAAAGATGTTTAAGAAGCAGCTCGGCAGTATTGTAGAGGTCTACATCGACGATATGGTGGTGAAAAGAAAACTCAACAACTCTTATCTAGAGGATCTAAAAGGGGTACTCCGCTTCCTAAAGGAGTACAAAATGAGGCTGAATGCTTTGAAGTGTGTCTTCGGAGTCAGCTCGGGCAAATTTCTGGGGTTCTTGGTTACACACCGGGGCATTGAGGTGGATCCGCAACAGATCAGTGCAATCCAGAGCTTTCAGGCCCCGAAGAATGCCAAGGAGGTACAAAAGCTAATTGGAATGACTGCTGTACTCAACAGGTTCATCAACCGATCATCAGACAGGTGCCGACCATTCTTTCAGCTTCTCAAAAAACCAGAACAGTTCAAATGGACTCCAGAATGTGACTTAGCCCTTAGTGATTTGAAGAAATACTTGACTCAACTACCCTTGCTTTCCACCCCACTCCAGCATGAGGAACTCTTCCTCTACCTCGCAGTGTCAGAGCATGCAATCGGTGCTGTACTACTTAGGCAACAAGATCGGCAGCAGTTGCCCGTCTACTATGTTAGTAAAACACTTCTCGGGGCAGAGAGTAGATACTTGCCCCTCGAAAAATTGGCACTCGCACTGGTAGTAGCATCCCACAAATTGGTGCACTACTTCAGAGCTCACACCATCGACGTCTTTACGGACCATCAGCTCAAACCTCTTCTCAGAAAGGCCGATTTCTCTGCAAGATTGACAAAATGGGTAGTGGAATTAGGGGAGTTTGATATCAAGTTCCAACCAAGATCGGCAGTGAAAGGGCAGGTCATTGCAGATTTCGTTGCCGAATTCTCCGTTGAATTACCACCAAATGCCGACCAAGCACCAGTGCCTGCCCAATTGCACGCTGACCTCCCTTTAGATCTTTGGAAAAAAACTACTCATTGGCAACTCTACGTCGACGAAGCTTCCAATGACCGGGGGGCAGGATCGGGCATAGTACTCATTACACCAGACGGTCTGACCATCGAATAAGTTATTAAGCTCGAGTTCGCTGCCTCCAACAATGAGTCTGAATACGAGGTCTTGTTCGCCGGACTATGCCGAGCCATTGAACTCAAAATTCCTGAGGTCATCATTTATTCAGACTCCCTACTTTTTGTCAACCAAATTACAGGAGAATACGCAGCAAAGAATGACAGAATGACGCAGTACCTAGCTAAAGCCAAGGAACTGCTCAACAAATTCAATAGTTACAAGCTTCGACAGATCACCCGGGACAGTAACTCTCATGCGGATGCTCTAGCGACGTTAGCAACAGCCCCAAAGTTGGGGTCATAAAGGATAATCAACGTGAAAACTCTGGCCAGGCCAAGTATCTTTCAAGAAGAAGAACAAGCCCTGACTGTAGAACAGTTGGGACCAACTTGGATGGACCCAATTATCTCCTACCTCGACAAAGACGAGCTGCCAGAGGACAAGAATGAAGCTCGGCGAATCAAACACGCAGCTCTCAGGTATTGGTTGTCACCAAGCAAGGAGCTTTACTGACATTCCTTCACGGGTCCATACTTGCGCTGCGTCTATCTAGATAAAGTGCAAGGCATCCTATTCGAAATCCATGAAGGAATATGTGGAAGCCATGTCGGCAGAAGATCGGTAGCGCACTGAGCTATCTCACAAGAATACTGGTGACACTACATGCAAAAAGATGCAGCCCAGTACGTCCTAAAGTGTGACAAGTGTTAGAGGTACTCTCCCATCATCCATCAGCCAGCCGAAGATCTCGCAACCATTACCAGTCAGTGGCCTTTCACTTAGTGGAGATTGGACATAGTCAAGCCTTTGCCCTGAGCTCCGGGCAATAAGAGGTTCCTTATCGTGGCGACTGACTACTTCACTAAATGGGTAGAGGCAGAGCCTTTGTCAACCATCAGAGAGATCAACGCTAAAAGGTTCGCATGAAAAAGCATAGCGACAAGGTTCGGGGTCCCTCATGCCATTGTTTCAGATAACGGCACCCAGTTCGATGGCAGCATGTTCAGATCATTCTGTGAAGGGCTTGGGATCAGAAACTATTATTCAACACCAGCCTATCCTCAATACAATGGGCAGGCCGAGATTTCAAACAAAACTATGCTTAACGAAATTAAAAAGCAGCTAAAAAGGGCCAAAGGGAAATGGACGGAGGAGCTACCCAGTGTTCTGTGGTCCTATAGAACAACCCCAATGAGGGTTACCGGCCAAATCCCGTTCTCTCTGGCATACAAGGTGGAAGCAGTCATACCTTTGGAGGTAGGGCTACCAACTATCGGATCGGCAGGCTTCAACACACGGCTCAACGACTAGACTCTGGCAAAGAATCTGGATCTTGTTGAAGAAAAAAGGGAAGCTGCCTTGATCAGACTTACCGAATATCGACGACAGTTAAGACGCTTCTACAATAAAAGGGTTCGTCCGAGAAACTTCGCTCCAGGCGACCTAGTCTTACGAAAAGTATTAGGGACAACTAAGAACGCAGCAGATGGCAAACTCGGCCCCAACTGGGAGGGCCCCTACAGAGTGACATCCCAGGTCGGCCTTGGCGCATACCGGTTGGAGACTATTGAAGAGGAAAGACAGTTGCTTCGACCCTGGAATGCGAATAACTTGAAAAAATTCTACCAGTTGTGTAAAGTCCCATATGATGTAACAACTCAATAAATGTGTAAAGTTTTTATGAGATTAATGGAAAATAAAGTTGTTCAAACAAATCTACTCTGAGCACTCTAGGACTTTACAAAAACCAAGTGTAAAAACTTAGTCCTGTCCAAGTTGGACAGGTCGGCCAAAGAAGGTCACAAAAACCAAGTGTAAAAACTTGGTCCTGTCTAAGATGGACAGGTCGGCCAAAGAAGGTCACAAAAACCAAGTGTAAAAATTTAATCCTGTCTAAGCTGGATAGGTCGGCCAAAGAAGGTCACAAAAACTAAGTGTAAAAACTTGGTTCTATCCAAGTTGGACAGGTGGGGCAAAAAAGAAAATCTTACAACATAAAAAGAAATGAATTTCAAACAATCAAGCAAAGTCAGGAGCGAGTAGTATCAAGATAAGAGACAAAACAAGCTTTTCATTACAAGTAGCAGTGTTGGTTACAAAAATATGTTCAAAAGAAGAAAAAGCTATAATCACTATGACGACTTCTCCCCTGGCTACACAGATTTCTCCGCCGAGCAATCTACAGTCTCTTCTGTAACCTTGGACTGTTTGGCAACAGCTTTCTCCTTCTCAACCTTCTCCCTTTCGGCAGCTGATTCGCTCTCAAATGCACGTTGATTTTGAGCTTTCCCCGCAAGAGTACGAGTGTCGATCGAAGTAAAAATCGGCAAGGACCGGTATCGTTCTCCCAAAGGATCGAGTCAAATATAGGCGTGGCACGAGTCGAAACAAACAACAAATGGGATGAATTAGTGAATTACTTAGCAAATTGAAACTATTCTAAAAATAAGACCAAAAATCATTGAATGGTGAGAGGTTGTGATTTACTAAGCTAAACTAATTAGGATTGAAATTGAAAATAATTATACTAAATTTGTAACAATTAATGAAAGGGGCTTGGATGCAATTGCTTCAATCTACCAAATCTCTACAAGGTCTTCAATGGAGTTTTGTTCAACTCAAGCCAAGGTTCACTCCATGGAACCTTGACCCGGAGGATTTCGACTATAAATGATTGAATTCAAGTTCAATTGAATGTAGATTGTTATTTCATTGTAAGAATCTTAGAGACAAATCCTCAATTGTGCAATTCCTATACCAATTAGAAGATTGTGCATAGCAATTACCAACCTAGATTATGAATCTAAGTGTTCTATGTGTTTACAACTCAATTGAAGCAAGAATTAGAGAAAAACATAGGATAATTCATTGCAATTCATATACCTCCATTGAAGCCTATGCAAATCCTTGGTAGATCTCCACAATTACATCTAAGAGATGTTTAACTACTTGATTCCATGGAAGAAAACATGAAGAATTGAAGATTTCTCATTAATTGATTGTAAAACTAGTGTTTGGGTACAAAGAAAATGCGAGAAAATGCAAGAAAATACAAAGGGTTCGTTTGGTAACGCTGTCAATTTTTGTTTTTTGCTGTGTGTTTTTGTTTTGTGTTTTTGCTGTGTGTTTTTTGTGGTTTGGTGATGGGCGTTTATAGGTTATCATTTTGCCAAAAATACTAAACTAATGTTTTAATAAGAGAAAATACACTCATTTTAGTGTTTTTAGTTTCCTTTCTTCAAATTTTGTAAAAAACTAAAAAAAAAAATTTAAACAAACGCCGTTTTTTGTTTTTTTTGAAAAAAAAAACAAAAAACAAAAAACAAAAACATTAAACGTTACCAAACGAGGCCATATCTAACCCACTTTTTCTCTCTATATCTAATCCTAACAGAAAATCTAAGCTAAAATGAAGATTCCCCCCAAAAATTGCATCATTTTCTGGATATATAACTGAAAAATACGCACATGGGGCGCCGGGACCGTACGTACGGTCCAAAATACCGTACGTACGGTCAAAATACCATACGTACGGACTTCGTACGGTGCCTAATACGCTGAAAACAGCTCTCTGAAGTTGAAAATTTTGGCAACCGTACGTACGGTTGCACCACCGTACGTACGGTGGAAAATAGCGTACGTACGGTCAACTTATTTTGATAGATTTTCAAAAGTTATATGAAATCGATATATTATGGATTCCGGTAGCCTTTCTGGTTTGGGAGATATCGCCCTCCAAAGTTTCAGTTTTGCGTGCTTTAACTGGTTGTACCACACCTTTAACAGCTTATACATTGACAGCATCTTTTTGAAAAACACACTCTTTCTTCATTCGAAATGCGCCTCGAAACCCTCCACATTAAGCTTAAAACCTATACAAAGCAAAATATCTTTATTAATACTAAAATCTAATTAAAGAGGCATATAAACTCCTAAACTAAGGCTAACAAATAGCAAATTAAGGTGTTATAATTGCACTTTTGGAGTGCAATCAGCAGCCGCCTCCAGAGCAATTTGTCTTTGATACTAGACGTTGGCCATTACCTTCTTTGGGTCTACAACGCCGTCTTCAGTAGTATCAAAGTAATCCGGGCACAAGCGCCAAATATCGGCAGACTTGTCCACCTCAGCAACATGAAAGGCGCCGTTCCAGCCTTGTCGAAAGATGACACGACTCAGATTAGTCATTTTAATGGGCCAGACGATTGGCCCCCCTTTCTTCACCCTTCAGCATTATGGCCTCTTCATCTGCCTTCAGCTTGGCCACTTCGACTTGGAGTGCCTCGACCTCCAATTTTACCTTGTACAGATCCACGGACTGTACATCAAATTTTTTTTGGAGGTCGATCACCTCCTTGTCTCTCTTCTCATAATCCGCCTGCACTATCTTGAGTTCGGCAAAAGCTTGTTCGGTCTGCTTCTTGAAGGTGATCCATTCCTTGTTGGTATCGATCCACTCCACCTTCAAACGACCGTGTTCCTCTGTGAGTTGGTGGTGCTCTTCAGCAAGTTTCTAGTACCGGGTCATTGCCTTCAGAGAATTCAGGCAACCCTGTACTAAAAAGAAAAAGTTTGTTTTAAAAACAAGTATGAGCATAGTCTCCAAACAAATTCAAAAGCAATGTCGACTTATAAGCAGGGAATCATGGAATGCCCCCATAAAAACGCCTGTGTCACTAACCGCTCTCGTCTTGGCAACGTCCTTCCTCGGAAGAACACTCTTCATGAATTCTCAATGAATAATCGATGCATCATCCGAAGGAAGGTGGGATAAGGAGGTACACGTGTAGGCTTGCAAGAATGCGGAGTAGTCCGGGTCCTCCATCTCATTGGAATGCGAGGCTTGGGCGGCCTTCTCACTAGCCTTGGAAGGATCCTTGGAATCCATGGGTAGGGCTAAGACAAAGAGGACAAATGCACAAATGGAGCTGAATAATATGAGGGGGTGAATATAAGGGATTGAGGACCGGAAGTCCCTCCTCTTATACACCCAAGAGATCACATGTAAAGGCATCAAAGGTGATGTAAGGAAGTACAATACAGCTGGGGGATTCCTTGCACTCAATCAAATTATATGATTCTCCCCAACCAACAAATGGCTAGGCCCATAAAGCAACCTACTCCTACTCCCAAATCAGCCTAAAAATGGAAAACAAACAAACTACTACAAACTTTACTAAAAACTAGCCTAAATGGCTCTACAAACTAATCCTATTCCTAATGAGATGAGAGTCGCTAAACTAGAAACAACAAAGAAAGCTAAGAAAATCAATCTAAACTACTCCTACTTCTAAAGATTAGGGCAACGATCATCATCAATTGAAAGGTGGTGGATCAATGAGATCCACACACTCCACTTCTCCTTGGAAAGTCTCAAAGTAAGGCTTCAACTTTTGGCCATTCACCTTAAAGGCAGCCCCATTGGTGAGATTCTTCACTTCTATGGCTCCATAGGGGAAAATGTCGGTAACAAGGCAGGGACCCACCCATTTACTCCGTAATTTGCTCGGAAACAAATGAAGGCATAAGTCATAAAGTAGAACCTTTTGACCAACTTTAAATGATTTGCGAAGAATGTGTTGGTCATGGAACTTCTTCATGCAGGCCTTAGCAATCTTAGCATTTTCAAACGCGTCATTACGGAGTTCATCGAGTTCATTCAATTGAAGCTTTCGGTGGGCCCCTACGGCCTCACGATCCACATTACATTGTCGTATGGCCCAATAGGCCTTATGTTCAATTTTCACCGGGAGGTGGCAAGCTTTTCCATAAACAAGCCGGTATGGTGATGCATCGAGCACGATTTTAAAACCCGTGCGGTAAGCTCACAATGCATCGGTTAGCCTAAGGGACCAATCCTTCATGTTAGGGTTAACAATTTTTTCAAGGATTCTCTTAATTTCCCTATTAACTAACTCAACTTGTCCTTGGGTTTGAGAGTGGTAAGGTAGACCGACCTTATGAACCACACCGTACTTTCAACAAAAATGCAAATGGCTTATTACAAAAGTGTGAGCCACCATCACTAATGATGGCTCGGGGCATCCCATATCTTGAGAAAATATTTTCTTTCAAAAAGCGAACTACCACTTGATGGTCATTGTTCCGGGAGGCAATGGCCTCCACCCGTTTCGACACATAATCCACCGCCACTAAGATGTAAAGGTAACCAAAAGAATTAATAAAGGGTCCCATGAAGTCGATTCCCTAACAATCAAAGATCTCCAAAATGGTAATGGGCTGAAGGGGTATCATGTGACGCTTAGTGAGAGTTCCTAACCTTTGGCACCTATCACATGCAAGACAAAATGCATGCACATCCCTAAACATAGTTAGCCAATAAAAGCCTCATTGAAAAATCTTGGCGGTGGTCTTTTTGGAGGAGAAATGTCCTTCACAAGCTTGGGAGTGGCAAAACTCCATGACTTATTGAAATTCATGGTTAGGCACACAACGCCGGATTATTTGATTCGGACAATATTTGAAGAGGTGAGGATCATTCCATGAAAAATAACGCACATTTCAAAAAAATTTGCGCCTATCGATGGATGACCAATGGGATGGAACCTCACCGGTCACAAGGTAATTGGCAATATCCGCAAACCATGGTGAGGGAGCTTTCTCCAAGGATTGCACATGCAAAATTTGCTCATCCGGAAAATGTTCATTGATAGGGGTGGGGTCGGTGGCTCTCCCATCAAGGGGTAGCCGGGACAAGTGATCCGCTACTACGTTTTTTACCCCCTTTTTATCTCACATTTCTATATAAAATTCTCGGAGCAATAGAATCCACCGAATGAGGCGGGGTTTTGCATCGGGTTTAGTGAGAAGATATTTAAGGGCCGCATGATCGGTGTAAATGATAACTAGAGACCCTATCAAGTAAGAATGAAACTTATCCAATGCAAAAACCACCGCAAGAAGTTCCTTCTCAGTTGTGGTGTAGTTGACTTGGGCATCATTGAGGGTTTTAGAGGCATAGTATATGACATGAGGCTTCTTATCAACTCTTTGTCCCAAAACAGCCCCCACAGCGTAGTCACTCGCATCGCACATAAGCTCAAAAGGGTGTGACTAATCGGGTGCACGCAAGATTGGGGCGGAAGTTAAGGACCCTTTCAAAATATTAAAGGCTTGTTGACACGATGGGGTCCACTCAAATGACACGTCAAGGGACAAGAGTTGACACATTGGCCTAGCTATCGCACTAAATCCCTTAATAAAGTGCCGGTAGAAACCGGCATGCCCAAGGAATGATCGCACATCCTTGACATAAGTGGGAGGAGGTAGTTTTTGAATTAATTCAATCTTAGCCTTATCAACCTCTATCCCTTTAGAAGATACAATGTGACCTAACACAATTTCGTTAATAACCATGAAATGACATTTTTCCCAATTAAGGACTAGGTTACTCTCCTCACATCGCTCCAATACCTTTCCTAAATTTTCAAGGCATCCTTCAAAGGTGTCTCCATAAACCGAGAAATCATCCATGAACACTTCCACAATGTGTTCCACCATGTCACTAAAGATACTCATCCTACATCTTTGAAATGTAGCCGGTGCATTACATAAGCCAAAGGGCATGCGACGGTATGCATAAGTACCAAAAGGACATGTAAAAGTGGTTATGGATTGATCCTCTAATGCAATCTCAATCTGGTTGTACCCGAAATAGCCATCAAGAAAATAATAGAAAGCTTTTCTAGATACTCTCTCTAGCACTTGATCAAGAAATGGCAAGGGAAAATGGTCCTTTCGGGTCACGGCATTGAGGCGGCGATAATCAATACATATACGCCACCTGGTTTGGATACGGGTGGGCACGAACTCATTTTTCTCATTCTTGACTACCGTGACACTTGATTTCTTTGGCACTACTTGGGTAGGACTTACCCACTTAGAATCGGAGATAGAATAAATGATACCCGCATCAAGCAATTTTAGCACCTCACCCTTTACCACTTCCTTCATATTGGGATTTAGTCTCCGTTGCATTTGACGCACAGTTTTAGCCTCCTCTTCTAAAAAATACGATGTGTGCACAAAAGAGGACTAATACCATGAAGGTCTGCAATGGTCCACCCTATAGCTTTTCTATGGTATTTAAGCAAATCTATCAAGCTCTCCTCTTGGCTCAAAGATAGGGTGGAAGAAATGACAACGGGGTAGGACTCACCATCACCTAAAAATGCATACTTCAAAGTAGTTGGTAATGGTTTCCTATCGGGAATGGGAGGCTTGGCCTCCGATGGAATTGGCTTTATATCACTAGGTTGGAGAGGTTTAAAGGAAGGGACCCATTGTCCCACATGCATACATTGGGCACTCTCATGACCTAGAGATGAAACTTCTCCTAAAGCCTTACCATGACAATCTAAAGCCTCATGAGGCTCACTTCTCAACAATGCTTGTTCTAATGAGTCCTCAAAGAACTCATTCTCAAAATGATCTTGCACTATGGTCTCGATGATATCAACCTCTCGGATATCCTCACACTCACTCGGTTGTTTGGCAACCGAAAAGATATTCAATTCAAAAGTGGTGTTGCCAAATGAAAGCTTCACTAACCCATTCCTATAATGGATGATGGCATTGGAAGTAGCTAGGAAAGGTCTCCCTAAAATGACGGGAATTTGGTTGTGAGCTATACAACTGTCCACGGGTTGAGTATCCAATACTATGAAATCCACGGGGAAATAAAAGTTATCAATTTGGATGAACACATCCTCAATGATACCCCTAGGAACCTTGATAGACCTATCCGCTAGTTGTAAAGTGACTCAGGTAGGTTGCAACTCTCCTAAACCAAGTTCCTTATACACCGAAAATGGGAGAAGATTAACACTAGACCCTAAATCCAACAAAGCTCGGTCTATCCTAGTGTTCTCGATAGTGCAAGAGACGGTAGGACACCCGGGGGCCTTGAATTTCGGAACGATTTTGCATTGCAAGATTGTACTTTGATTTCTATTTATCATAGCTGTCTCCTTGACATGTAGCTTTCTCTTGAAAGTACATAAATCTTTTAAGAACTTGGCATATGATGAAATTTGCTTAATAACATTTAGAATAGGGATGTGACCTTAACTTGCTTAAGCACTTTATAAATTTCAGGATTTAAGAGTTCATTCTTTGATTTGGTCAACCTTTGAGGAAAATGGGCATGTTTCAAAATATCCCTCCTCTTATCTCTATTGGTCTCATTCAAGGTCTCAAAAGGAGTAGCAACGGACTCCTTCATTTGATGCTTATCACTCTCTCATTTCTCTCTCACTTTTTCTTCTTTCTCACCTTCCTTTTCCTTACCCTTTCCTTCTTGGTCAACACATGATTTAGAAGCTACATCATTTGATGGAATGGTTTTATCAATGACTTTACAACTTTTAAGAGTGGTGATGGCTTGTACTTGTTCATGACTTGTTTGAGGATCCATACCACCCTCGGTGATGTGTACTTGCCTAACCACCAGATTAGGTTGAGGTTGAGTCGGGAATCTCCCCGAGACATTTTGGGTCAAAGCTTATGTCAATGTAGACATTTGCTTTTGTATATCCTCAAGCATCCTAGTATGTTGATCCAACACCTTATCTTGTTTATCTACCCTTGCGTTAACCCCTCTCACATTATTGGATAATTGATAAAAATTATCTTCCATGGGTTTCCTATGAGGGGCTTAGTACGGTTTGGGTTGATTTGGAAGTTGTGCCATGGGTTGGGGTTGGTAAACTTGAGGTTGAGGTGCTTGGAATGGAGGAATAGGTGTAGAATAGTGTTGAGGGTTTTGATACCCTCCTTGGTAAGGTTGGAAATTTGAACTCCCCTCATTCCTTCACCTAAAATTAGGGTGATCCCGCCATCCCGGATTATAAGCGTTAGAGTAAGGGTTACCCCATCCTTTTTGGAATTGGCTAATTGCTTTGACTTGGCCATGCGAAGCTTTTTTCACCCCTGGAATGATAGGACATGAAGATGTGTCATGGTCGGTAGTGTCACACACTATGCAACAAGTCTCTTTTCTTATCTCACTCTCGACCGCTAACACCTTTTTCCCTTCCAAAGCCTCTAGTTTCTTAGTTAAAGTGGTCACTCTCGCATTCACATCATCAACATCTTTCAATTGGTATCTCCATACCCCTTGTTGTATGGAACGACCCTCGGGATTTTGAGTCTCGGTGAGTGCCCAATCCCTAGCCTTATTGCTAAAATGTCAAAGTATTCATAGGCTTTATGGGGTTATTTGTCAAGGAACGTCCCCGCACACATTGATTCAATCAAGTATTTAAGTTGAGGGGTTAGAGACGAGTAAAAAGTGTTGATGATGTGCCAATCGGCGAAACCATGGTGGGGGCAAGTGTTTAAAAGGTCCTTAAACCTCTCCCAACATTGAAAGAACGTTTCCCCCATCATGGGAAAAAATTGAAAAATTTGCCTTCGGATGCTTTCGCTTCGGTTCTTGGGAAAGAACTTCTTTAAAAACTCTTCTTGGAGTATGTTCCATGAATGAATAGACATAGGCCTCAACGAATTGAACCAAAGTTTGGCCTTGTCTTTCAAGCAAAAAGGAAAGAGTTTTAACAAGAAAACCTCTCTCGGGCAAGAATTATCCATGATAAGTGAGCAAGCATCTTCAAACTCCTTAATGAAATCATACGGTTGTTCGGAATCCATTTCGTGAAATTGGGGGAGCATTTGCATGCTTCTCGGCTGAATGTTAAGTGAAGTGTAATGTGGCGGGAATACTATGCAAGAAGTTGGTGCTTGACGTGGAGGGTTCAAGTAATCTCGTAAGGTTCTTTAATAGGGGGCTGCCATGTCTCCATGGTTGCTCCCTCGTTCCATGTCATCATCACCCCCTACATTAAGATCTACTCCTGGTGGAATGGGTTGAAGATTAGGATGGAGTTGTGGGTTGGGTGCATTCGGTGCGGTATTAAGATTCGGATGGAAGACGTTGGGTAAATCTTGATCATTCATGTTGGCCATTGGAAGAAATCCTAGGTCCACAACTAATGGAAGTCTCTGTGTGAGTGGTGATGAACTACTCGCACTCTCAAGCCTCACAAGTCGGTTATGAATATCCCTAATGAAATGTGGCATGCGATGATGAATGCAACAAATAATGGATCATCCAGGTCATACAACACATCATATACAATCATGCATTACCGGACAACGGCTTTTTCTCTTGTTCACCAACCGATCCTCCAATCTCCTTAAACAAAGCAATACCACCGATTTGCAAGTAAGCACACTATCCTATCTCCACTAAATGTCTCCTCAAAAGTAGTCCTAACAAAATGCAATGCAACTACACCTAAGTCAAACAAAACAAACTAAACAAAGAGAAACCAAAAATCTAAGCACCTTAAGGGAGAAAGAGATTACCAAGGCCCAAAGCCGTAGATGCTTCCGTCGAGGGTGAGTGATCAACTCCCACCCGTTTGCAATTTTGCTGTTCTGTTTAGTTTTCTTTTTCTCCTTTATTTGCTATTTTTGTGTTTTTCTTATATGCAATTCGCCAAGCGCTTCTCCAATCCGCAACTTGTTGGTGTTCGCCTTATGCTTTCGATCCCCAGCAACGACACCAAAACTTGATTCGCTCCCAAAGAATCGAGCCAAATATAGGCGTGGCAAAAGTCGAAACAAACACTTAAATGGGATGAATTGGTGAATTGCTTAACAAATTGAAATTGAACTAAAAAAATAGACCGAAAATTGATTGGGTGGTGGAATGTTGTAAACTACTCAATTATGCTAATTATAAGCAAAATAGAAGGCAATTATACTAAATTTGTGACAATTAATAAAGGGCTTGGATGCAATTACTTCAATCTACCAAATCTCTACAAAGTCTTCAATGGAATTTTGTTTAACTCAAGTTAAGGTTCACTCCATAGAACCTTGACCCGAAGGATTTCGATCATAAACGCTTGAATTCAAGTTCAATTGAGTGTAGATTGTTGTTTCATTGTAAGAATCTTAGAATCAAATCCTCAATTGTGCAATTCCTATACCAATTAGAAGATTGTGCATAGCAATTACCAACCTAGATTATGAATCTAAGTGTTCTATGTGTCTACAACTCAATTAAAGCAAGAATTGGAGAAAACATAGGATAATTCATTGGAATTTATATACCTCCATTGAAGACCTTAAAGATTCTTGGTAGATCTTCACAATTACATCCAAGGGGGAGTCTAGCTACTTGATTCCATAGAAGAAAGCATGAAAAATTGAAGATTTCTCATTGATTGGTAAAGAAAAGGGTGTTTGCTTACAAAGAAAATGTGAGAAAATGCAAGGAAAAATACAATAAACCCACTTTCTCTCTCTATATCTATTCCTAACAGAAAATCTAAGCTATATTTGACGATAGATCCAAAAATCGCATCATCTTTGAATGATATAGTTGCAAAATTGGCGCAGAAACAGCCGATACCGTACATATGGTACTGTTCACCGTACGTACGGTGAGCATACCGTACGTACGGTAAAGGCTACGTAGAATCGCGTTCTCTGAAGTTGGGGTCTGGGGCTGCAGGCGTATGTACAGTTGAAGATACCGTACGTACGTGTGGACCATCGTACGTACGGTGTCTCCTACCGTACGTACGATCAGTGTGCAACTTGGTCATTTCTTGCTCCAATTCTGCCCGTTTTCCACTTGAAACCTACAAAATACCCACAATAATTATTAAAACAATTATTATGCTAAAATAGAACATGTATACAACTAATTGGACTAACAATAACTATTTAGGGACTTTAAATTACACTTTTTGGAGTGTAATCAGACACCGAAAGCAACTTCGGCCTGGTCGATTATTGAGTCGGCCGTCGTCATAGAGTGCCCTGAAATATCCTGCGTGACAATAACTACCTCGCCGACTTCCTCTACCGCCCCTTTTCCCCTTGGTTTCTTAATTGCTGGGGGCAGTGCCGCAACTTCTGGCGCCCTTTTCTTTTGCTACCGAGTTTCTGGCCTTTGTTAAACATGAGCGGCTTCCACCATAGGGGTAGTCTCTAGTTCGGCAGATGGAGGATCAACAGAAGTTGTGGCAACCGTCTTCAGGGGCTTACCAGCAGCAGCAAACATCCTCTCCCTCAAACTCATGGCGTCTTCCTCGTCGGGGGATAGGGTGGACTCTTGTGTTCTATCCGGAACTCTAACTCAACTGTCAGGAACCGTAAGTGGTAACGAACTCGATGCCAAACTGTTCGACTTTGAGCGGGCCTCGCGTAATTCTTTGGCAATGGGCTTTGTGGGAGGAGCAACTGCAACCGTCACTCCAGTAGGGGCACGAACCCTTTCAACTGTAATGCCAATCGGGATTTCTTCAAAGTCCCCTTTGGCGCCTTCCTTGGCCAAACTCACAAGGACACTTTGTGGGATCCCCGTGTCGGCTGTAAAAGTCGAGTAGCGGAGACGGTAGTTGAGCAATACGTGGGCGGTCTGAGCAACGTGCCTCAATTTACCTTCACCTCGAAAGTCTAGAACTTTCTTCAAATCGGCGTGATTGACGAGCCAGTTTTGTATTGTCGAACGATTCTTTGCCTCTGCAAAATATCACAAACAACTTTAAAAACACATTGGAAATAAATCGAACATGTAAAATAAAAGGTTGGCAGCAAACCTATTCTGAAGGGAACTTTAGAGCATCAGAAAGCCGGTTTTTCTCCCTCAGGAAATATCGTCGAACTCCCAGGGCCCGGTTACCCGAACCCTAACATCATCAACGCTCTTCCCAGAGGAGGGTAGACACTTTACTAACTCTTTTGACGCATCTACGACTCGCAAATACACTTTAGAGCTTTTCCCGACTTTACAAAGCGTATAACAATAATCTAGTTCGGCGAGCCCTAGGTCCAGACCTAGGTGCTGATTGATTTCGAGCATGCTGAAGATGATTCTATAAATATTCGATGACAACTGAGAGGGCAACACCTTCTTCTTTACTATAAACTTTTGGCGTAAGGGATGAAGGGGAAACCTAAGGCCCCCTTCTACAATGGCAATGAACGGGAATGGTACCCCTTTTTCGGTTTCCTCCATACGGTGATTTTTGTGATCGACTAGTTCTAAGCCGATCTCGTCTGGGATCTCAAATCTAGCCCTAAAAGCGGCCATGGCCGCCGGACCCTCTAACATCCTCCTAAGACGGGATGCCATTAGGGGACAACCGTAAAAAACAAGAAGGAAAACGAAAAGAAAAGCGAAGGAAATGTGGGCTAAGGAAGACTTACAGTGTTGGAAGTCGAAACTAGCAACGCACACACTAGACAGAAAGACGAAGAAAAACCAAGTGCCTTCCACCGGATAGGGCATCATTCTTTTATATACATCGAAGCCGTCGGTTTGTGCATGAGAAAACGACAGCAATCATGACGCTATGTCGAAACGTCATATCGGTCGTCGATTTGATGGCACCTCATCAATGGATCTTTTAAAATCCCCACTGTCCGCGTGGCCGGGTAACCGAAAAAATGGTCGCACACTAAAAAAGATGCCACGATTATCCATTACAGCCCTTGGCCGTTTGGGAAGTCAAAACAACACAAAGGCTGGGGGCAATTGTGTGGGAATAGCACACGACCCAATCCAGTTGATGAGGCTCAATCTACATGAATTATAGTTGGGCTGCTTGGCGGCCCAAATTCAGAACTAAGGGACGGTTCGGGTCAAGCCACCGACCTCATGCCAACCTTGGCCCAAACCGCGAAAGGTGAGCCCAAATCGCTAGCAGTCTTTGAGTATTAAATGCGGAGTTGATCCTCATTAAATGCGCTAGTGGCTCCCCACGCGACGTTGACGTGCACGTCCGATCAGCCCGACTCCTAAGCGGCGATAAGACAAGCCCTGTACACGGTTAGTCGACGGTATGCAATAATGCCTACCCAGCAAGTCATGATGATCTGCTAGTAGGCAAGGAGCAAAACACTCCATCGATCACACTATAAATATTCGAACCCTCAAGAGCCAGGTATGGACAACTGATTCCAAGTATACACAACTTTTATTCATTCTAATCTTGATTGAATTTGCTAACTTAATCATCGGAGTGTGATCGGCCTAACAAGAGTCGACCCATTCTAACTTTCTTTTGCTGCAGAGAGTTTAGACTCATCAATGTGGACTTGAGAGTTCGGTCTAGCTTTTTCAGAAAATTCCACTTACACTGTATAATACAACCTTACAAATCTATGATTATTTATCCCAAAAAAAACTTGGCAGGATGTTTTTCGTTTTGTGGGTCCCAAGTGGTTTATAGTTAAGATCTTTTACTCATAAGAACAAGAATTAAGGTTTGCCATTTTAACATATTTTATGTCTTGAATCTGTAGTTTTGTTTTCCTATTTTTCTCACCAACCTATTTGTTTCCAGAGTGGTTCATTGATGCTCATAACCTGGTTGTAGGATTCTCTGCAAGATGTCAAGTCTGAGTACATTGTTTATATTGTTTTTGGGTCGGTTCTGATGAGTTTTTCTCGTTCTCACGACTCGCACTACAATTGACATGGGTACGTTTTGGTCTTAAAGGTTTTTTATCATGGTTTTCACCATCACCATTTTCTTGCCTAGGGTATTCTTGTTGCCGCTTCGCATCCCGTGGCTACATGCAGTGCTGCTGTTGGATTGGTATTTCTAGTTTTAAAGAGTATGGTCTTAAATTATATGAATTGACAACTTCTGGTTAAAACAGGTGTTTAAATGATATCAACAATGTTTTAAAGTTATCCATGCCTTTTGGCCTTGCTCACTAAGCCCTAATAATTGTGTTAATAGTTCTATAAGATAATATACCCATTCTATTGAAACCTGCCTGGCTCTGGAGATAGTTTGCAGTGGTTTGAATTCTGGCTAATTAACTAGAAGTGTTCTATTTCTAAGTACATGTATTGGATTTCTCCGCAACAACTGAAAATATAATGAATTTGTTGATCTTTTTATTTTCTTGTTCAATTTATCCTTGGTACACCCATTGTAAATTAACTTTTTTTTTTTTTTTTTGAAAGGTTTTGTCTAACTAGATTCACTATTGTTGCCCTCAACTTATTTACTACTTTCAGGGCCAAGGTGTTTCTTGTACTTCAATACCTGGCGCTTTTCTGCCAGTGAAGAGGTAAGCACAACGAGTGTTACCTGCAGTTCTGAGTTGTCTGATTAACATCAAAAATTTCCAATGCTTTGCAGTTTACATTTAATACCTTTTTGAATTCCTTAATTTTCATCTAATGCTAAGACAAAGCATAGGGAGCATGCTGAGCAGCTTCCGATTATCAAATATTCAATAACAATAAAATATTTACTTTACTCTTCACTCTTAATTGCTGGTACAGTCCTTGCTTTCCAGAGCCGATACTAAGTAAAGGAATTGCAACAATCGATGGAAATTTTAAAGTCGGAAAGCAAAAAGTTGGTGGTAATCATTTGATTTCCTGTCAGTCTGAATTGATGATTAGTCTTTTCAGATTGTGTGCTGAAATCTTTCCTGTTGCATCTCTGATGAATGAGTTAGTATCTTTTTGTTTATTGACTCTTAGCTCTTTCACACTCCCATGCACACCCCCATCAGCTGCCAAGCACCACCCCACCTGTGAATGACCAAAGCTTTGAGAAATGCTTTCAGAGCTTAAAAATATAGAATCAACCTAATGGTTTTTAATGTGAAAAACTAAGGATGCTCTAATGAATGGGCATCTGTTTTATACAATGGATCCAGAACTTGTAATTGTAACTCAGCGGTGGGAATGTTGGTTGCTAGATATCTTGAATATAGAATAACCATTATATCGTGGAGGGAATTCAGCCATGGCACTTCTTGAGTTCAACAATTATAACAAAGGCCACTGCAGAAGATTGATTTTCTTCAGCAGCAAGCGCAAGCGTCATCTCCAGAGACATAGTATCTTGTAGTTGCTTCAAAAGAGTTAGATATCTTATAAAATTCTTGAGCTTATTCAAACCTAGTTTACAGACCCTCTGGTCCATTTCCAAGGTTTACAAACGAGGGAATTTTTTTTTATGTGGGTTCACTGGGATGTATCTTCCCCTTGATGAAATGAGCACCAGAAATTTGGAAAAGACATGGAATGAAAATAGGGAGCAGCAAATCACCTTCAACTGTAGAACAACACTTTAACAGCCCATTTACTTTATTTGTCTTTTAGTTATAAATTTTACTGGTCAGTACTTATCTGAAAAGTAGAAAAACTCTTAGTAGCCCGTTTGCTTTATTTGTCTTCCAATTTTGAATTCTACTGGTCAGAAATTATAAAAAAATGGAAATTGTGTTTCACTATTCCAATTATCAAGGGACATACTCTCAGTTAAACCACAATTTAGTAACTGTGAACTTCTGCCATTTAATATTTGCTTATTGTTTCAGAAATGGGCATTGCAAGCGGAAGAGGATAAGATACGAGGAAGAACCAAACTCAGGTGGGTATTTATGGACTAACTTTCCTGTTCGAATTTCGGCCATTCTATGTATACAAGCAGGGAAGCAGATCCAAGGTGTCATCCGTTCAGCTTATAAGATTGAAAGACAAACAGGGGGTATGAAATTTCTGTCCGAGTTAGTTAATTGAGCAAATTAAACTTGTGTGGAAATTTTTTTCGGGGCTGTGCGTCTCCTAATTGTTTTTGCATTGCACCAGGCTTGAAAGACGTCCTTAGAGAATTTCCTCGCAGAGAAGCATCTTGATTTTGGTCCCAAGTAGGTGTCCTGGTCATTAACTTGTGGAATTTCTAAATGAGAATCCTTTTAAATATTTCTTTGTAGGTTATTTTGTTTAGCTAAGTTTTTTGTTTTGTACGCAAGTGTTTGTAGGATTGCGTAGAAAGTAAGGAAACTTTGTTCACAATGCTTGATAGAACAGAGTCTGTTATAGTTTTATGTTTATTTTAGAGGTGAGTTTTGGTCTATAAAAGAAATTAAATTGAATGTTCTGTAATGCAGGAGAGTAAGGCAATTTAATGGAAACATTGGAATCCCACAAAATGCTTAATAAGATAAATATTGGTGTAATGGCAACCTGTTCTATTGATAGATGGATATCATTTATGCCTCCTATGAAACTTAGTAGTTATATGTGGATGAGATAAGGCAAGCTCTGAAGAAAAAAGTAGTTGTAGCAAAGCTACAGAGCAAGCCTAATAACAAGCAATGTGCTGTGAACGACAATATATATAATCTGTTCGATTATGTTTTTCTTACTTGATAATAGATTTGCTAATCTCAGGTTTTCTGGTTTAGGTATCTAAACTTGCTTCAGAGGCAAAGAGAGAAAGGAATACTCTTGAACAAGGAGGTTTCAAAGATCAGCAATTGTGGAGTCTCAGTCTGAATTTGACCCATCCACCCTCTTGTACCCTGTGGACTGAAATTCTATACTTAAAATCACTGAGCCTGGCCTCCTTTCTTCCTATAGAGATAAATCTTTGGAACATAAGGTTATGCATTTTGCTTGGATTTCCCCCTCCCCCCTTTCTTCTCTCTGAAATTACATACATATATATATATATATATATATATACATTAGAAAGATTTCACTTCTGATGTCAAGGTTGGGGATGAGTGATGACTGGGGTGAGGAGGATTGCAGAAAAAACAATCAACTCAAAATTTGTTGGGTGCTGTAAGTTCAGAGTTGCAACTGTGAGGCTCCACTTTCTTCCTAAACCTGCATTCATTTGCAAATAAAGAGAGGATTAAATAATTTTTACTGTCAATTGTATTACGGGCAATTCTTACAAAGACACTGACATTGGCTCTAGATGGAAATGAGTAAATAAGTTGCAACTGTAAGCTGCAAATGATGATTCTTTTGGATTCAGTTCACTGGCTTTGATAGTATTATAAATCAAAGTCTTGCTGTACATATCAAGCACTATCTTCCCAATTTTTAATATTATCATTTGATATTTAACCTATGCTGTACGGCTATATGTTAGCAGCAGTCGTGATTAACAGCCCGTTTGGAACTTGAAGCGAAGATAGAAAAAAAAAACAAAAAAAAAAAAAAAAAAAATGAGTTTTCCTCTTAGGTAGAACGAAACAAAAATAAAATAAAATTAAAGTCTCTAGCCACCCCTCCCTTGAGTTCCAAACAGGGTGTGAGTTCAACTGGAGCCTATCAATTGATAGGCTGCGTCGATAGTGTAATGATAGCCAGTTCAATTGGAACCTATCAATTGATAGGCCGCATCGATAGGCGGGACTGAGCGGGCTTCCACCAGCCGGTAGCCAGCTCAATTGAAACCATCAACTGATAGGCCGCATCGATAGGTGGGACGGAACGGGCTTCCATAATGCCGATGGTAGCAACTCATACTAGCATCTAAGTGGCCTTATCCACTCAGGTGGGACGTGGGTCCACTTTACAAAAAAAATATTCAATCCTCTTGAAACATATGTCACCGTTACTCTATTATTTACACAGTGAGTCTCTCTGTCAGGCGAGTCAAATACCCTAACAGGTGTGGGAGTCACACTCACGTCAGATAGCAAAGCCAAGCGGTGCTTTCTTCCACTTTACACAGCCAGTGCAGGATCCTAAAGCACTAGTACCAACCATCTGATGTGTAGAACTCTCACTCACAGTCTCACACCAATGCACTTCAATCCAATGCCATACTCCTGTCAACACTGAATCGTATCCTTTACTCCCTCCATTGGCTTCTTCTATCAGTTTCCCGTGATATAAATATACATTTATTTTACTTTAAAAATTCTATTTTTAATTATAACAATTAAATTTATATATTTTTTATTTATTATAATATTAATTTTTTATTTAATAAATAGACAAAAATTCGGTGATAGCTACATGGTTTTTTTTTAAAAAGACACATATATAAAATTTAATCTTTTTCTATCCCAAAAATTCACATATATTGAATTCAGAATTTTTACATAAAATTTAATTATATTATATACATCACAAAATTAATTACACTCATAATTTTAAAATAATTTAAAAGTAATTTTTTGTAAATTATTAACAAAAACACATAATTTTACACCTTTATTCCTTACAAAAAAAGGTATGGTTGTCATATGTAAGTTTTTCATTTATTTTCTAAACAAAAATTAATAAAAAATTAAAATTATAACAAATTAAAAATATAAAAATTTAATTATTATAATTAAAAATAAAAATCTTAAAATGAGATTTTGATGTAAAAGTCTAATTAACCGCAGAGAATATTCGCTCAGCCTCATTTGTAGGGTATCACGTGGAACGCCACTATCATCGCACTTGCATTGCACGCACCCTCTCTCAGGGGCCAAAGGAGAGGAAAATTTTGATAGCTTATTTTCCCGAGAAACTTAAAGAAAATTTGAAAAAGTTTGTCGATAAGGTAACACGGGTTGAGTGATGATATGGATACACTCAATTGTCAAACACGTGATGTGATCATGACAAGTGTCTGATCTGACACGTGTGCCAGGGATGGCGTCAGCAGACCTCGAAGTTGTGCTGGTGGTGGTGGTGGTGATGAAACAGCTGGTCTTGCTGCTCCTGCTGCTGCTCTTGCCGGAGGATTTCCTTCTGCCGCCGGAGCTCCATTACCTTCCGGTGAGAGTTCGAATGCTGAGTCAGCACGAAGGTCGGGCTCGCAGCGGGCCGGTACTCGGGCACCAGCCGACCCGACTTGTACCTTACGCCACACGCGTTGCAAAGCGTCTTCGGTCCCGACGGTCCGGTCCGCCACTGCGGAGTCTTCTCCGACGCGCAGTGCGTGCATCTGCGGACCACCGCCTGCGACGTTTCCGACGACGACGACACTGAAGAGCGGTCCCCGGTAAGCCCTGACGAACTCGATGAGTTCTCTCTTTTCCTTATGTTGTTACTAGTAGTGTTCGCCTTTGATTTTCCGACGATCGGAGTGTCGGAATCCGGTGAGGTAGTCCGTCCGCCTTTGATTGAAGCTGCCCTGAACCGTTTACTCCGGGACCGACAGTTAAATGATGTTTCAGGTCGGAAATTTATAATTCCGGCCAAATCGTCAGCCGAAAAATCGGTGAACGAGTCATCGACGAAGTTCGAGAGCCACTCGAGCTCAGCCACATCATCACTCTACACCAACATCACCGACAAAAAACCAAATTAGGCGATAAACTAGCTAAAAGCGAAGATAAAGCCCTAGCAAAACCAATGTTTGTGTATATCTAAGCAAACGCACATATAGGTACAATACTATATATACAATATGGCTTTTGTGCTTACAGGGACGCAGAGGTCATCAGTGAAATCACTGGGCTGGTTCGGATTGAGTGCATTGTAGTGGCCGACGCCGGAGGTGTAGGGGTTATCTGACGAAGGGAGATGTTGGAGGTCGGAGTAGGTGGTGGCGGTGGATGCAGAGAAAAGTTCTTCGTTTGAGAAATCAAGCAGGTCGTCAATGGGAAAACATTCCGACGCCGACAGCCCGTTGACATCCATATCCAGTATACGGTAGCTGCTTTATTAGGGTTTTGGAGTGGGTCTCTCGGACTCTCTGCTCTCTAACTGGGTTTCGTTAGAGAGAGAGAGAGAGAGAGAGGAGAGGGGAGAGAGGTAAGTGGAAATGGGGGGCTGGGATTGATGAGAGAGGGTGGAGGGGGGCAAAGGAACGTGGGTGTAGTGACCATGCAATGTGAGAACTGAGAAGATACTCAGCTCACACACTCTCTCTCTCTCTATACACACACACACATATATATATGTATTCCGATGGATTACTTATTTTAATCTGTGGGCACTAAAACGGCCGAGGGCATGGTTGCTTTCATGGACATATGGCTTCACATGCAACATCGCACAGAGCCAACTACGCTTAAAAATTTGGACTATTGTATTTTGTTTTCTTTCCCCCTTATTTTAGCCTAATTTGGAGTATTTTTTTTGGTTTGATGAATTTTTCAAAAAATTCACATGAATTTATTAACGTAAATACAATTGCCCCGTGCCTTAAAATGTGAAAAAATAAATTAAAAATTAATTTATATATAACATTACTCTTAGAATTATAAGGCAATGAGAGTTATGGAGTTTTGAAGTCCCTTCAAATTGAATTATATGGAACTTACAAATTTTAATAAATTAATTGAAGTGATATTATTTGAACAAGAAGATGTTATCTAAAATATAATCCTTACGTCTAGTCACTAAAAACGCGAATAGAGGACGAATTTGCGACCTCATGCTTATTCTGAAAGTCAATCGATTACTACTCATCCTTGTTTTGTTTTTTTGGTTATGTAAAGGTAGGTTATTTTACACATTTGTTAAGAAACATTAGTATTATAAATCATATTGCACTTATATCATACTGAAATTTAAGTCTCACAATGTACTCTAGGGATGAAGAGTAGATTTTATCCCACTAAATAATTATGGAGACTCGACTCAAGTATTAAGAGTAAAAATTCAAAATTTTACCCACTAAATTAACCACTCATTGGTCTCTAGCCACCCTTGTGGTTCTTACCTGACCTTCGTGGGTCTACTTCCTTTGGTTCGTCCAAGGGATATTTGCCCTGCAAAGTGATTATTGTTGATCCACTCTTTTGTTTTCAAGTTTTTAATGGGGCCTGCGCATAAGCTTTTGTGATGCTTCACAGTCATTGAACTTTTTGCCACTGAAAAAATATCAATAGGTGACTTCTCATTTATGGTTTGATTTTGCTTTAATTACTCTTATGAACTTTTTACAAATTTCACTTTGGTGGATTACCTAATGGCCATTTTAAGTTGTTGCAACATCTTTCTCTTTGTCTTTTTCTTTCTTTTTTCTTTTGTTTTTTTGAAGAATTCTTTATATTCTTACTATCTTGCATGTAATAGAATCATTTAATTGGTGTCAAGAAAATGACATCCAATGCTAATTCCATCCACTTTTCAATATCTCTAAGGTTCATTATGTTTGAAATTAGCATACGATTAGTCCTAATTTATTTATGCTTCTGTTGAAGATCAGTATAGTTAGAGCGATTCTTAGCAGTATACTTGTTTTGCAATATCTTGTTTTCAAAAAGCACTACTGTTTGGTTGTGATTTCATTTATGTTTTCTAGTTTTCAAAAAATCACAGAGACCACATTTGACAAGTTATTTTCGATAAACTTTTTTGAAAACATCCGATTTTAAGAAAGAAAATAGTAGTTTGTAAATATTTAAATCCATAAAAGTAGCATTTTTCTTAAAAATAAATCCTTATTAAAAAATATTTTAGTGAAACTTTTGGCTCGGAGGGAGAGACGTTTTGGGACAGTAAACACATGGGGGTGGGGGTTAACCGGACCACATTGTTCTGAATGGAAGGGAGAAAGTAACGGCAAACACAGAGACCCAAGAGATATCTAATTATATTATATATATAATATATATAGAGCGAGAGAGAGAGAGAGAAAAAAGAGCCAGCTGTAGCCAGCTACTGCTTCTCTCTCTTTCTCTCTCTAGTTAGCGGCATCAAGCGGGGGCGTTGACGATTTTAATTGCAGAGTACGACGGCTTGCTCTCGTAAGTGGTGCGGTGGCGGTGGGGTTGCAAAAGAGTACAGTCCGTGCAGTTACTTTTTCATGCAAAAAGTACGTGCGTTGTGACAATGAATCCGACGTGTACTACTTTGGCCTTTCAGAAAAGGCATTTGCCAACTTGGATTTCCTGCCCTGTCATCATTGCTTCACTGTATTTGAAAAAAATTATTAGAGCGCAAATCACTCTTACTTCTCTTATTCCGTAATATATTAGGTTTGCGTGTTAAGTGAGTCCAAAACACACCTGTTAAGCACATCTCATGACATACCTAGTAAAGGATGGCACAATACATTAACGGTCATTTGATTCTCATTTTTTTGAACTTTTTTAGATTGGCCAAATTTTTTTTAGTTTTTTGAACTTTTTTTTTGCTTTTAAAAACAAAAAAATTAAAATTTTTTTATTTATAAGTCAAAAAAATAAAATAAAATAAAATAAAGTTGTACCAAACAGGCTCTAAGACAAGTAGGGAAAAAAGTCCAATACAAATTTTTTTGATATTTATGCATATTAAATTTTGTCACATGTTATTTATTACGTTAAAAGCCTTTTTATTAATTACGAATTTATATTGCTAAGTTAATAAAACACTCTATGTCTCAACTTAATAGAGATGAGTACTGAATAGTTAGTATTGCTTGACAACTAGACTTTTTTTTAAAAGAAAGGGTAAGAACTATTTATTTTTTAACATGGAGTCTAAGTGGATGAAGATTTTTTTGATAATCATGTAAATTGTATATATTATATAAATGATAGCTACCTAAAGAAAGGAAAAAAAATCAATTGTGAGACATCCTTTTGATTCGCTATCGTTAGAACTTATCACTTCTCCTTTTTAACAGCTATGTTGTTTGAAAAAAAAAACATTTTTTTAGTATTTTTTGTATTAAATTTTTTTTTTAATTCATATATTATTTTTAAAATTTTTAAAAATGTTTTCTAACCGATTCTCCAAAGTAAAAATATAGAAAGATGTTTTTATTTGTTTTGATAACATAAAAAACATGTGCGCAGTAAATGAGATCTTATTCCCACTTTTCTTGAAACATTTTGATCACGCACTGTTAAGGGACATTGAAGCATTATTCTTAATTCATGTCTACTTTATGTTATTTGTGTTGTTTTCTTAATTTTACGAATTGATGTTTGAATTGCTTGCTCGCTTAGTTTTTTTGTTGAGAAATATGATAACTAATTTAGTTTATTTTTCTCTCGTTTGATGTTAATCCTTTGATGTAAGTTAATGCAAGAATTTGTAGATTTAATTTTAACTGCAATCTTAGAAATATTGTTAAGGTTGAAAGGAAAAGTTCAAATTTGAGGATTTAATATTTTGATGAAGTAGCAAAGTTACTAACAAATTGCTTTGATAAAAATCTACAATTACATTGGGATTGCTAATACTCATACCGTTGAATATCAAATAGTTAGCTAGTCTGATATCTCGGTTATTAGGGTATTAAGTTCAACTCTCTTTAGTGGTAAATTTATATTATGGTATACGTGTGTTTGTTGAATTTCTCGTAAGATTGTAATTATGAGATTTTTTTTTCGAGATATACCACTATCGGACAAATACTTTATTTTAAGACAATATTATATAATCAAAAATTCATATAAAATTTATCATAAAAAAAATATAATTGAATGAGAATTAATTCATTTTAATATAAAAAATTATAATAATTTTTAATTACAAAAATACCACTAACAATATAGACAACTGTGGATGTACCATGGTAGTACTTGATTTTTTCTCCATGGGGGTGGGGTGGGGGAATTATTGAACCACGTGGGGGGGGCCGCGATAATTGTGATGCCGAAGAAACAGCATGGCACGTGCACTGCCCATGTGCCTCTCATAATATCATTAAACAGTATCAGGACTTTGGACTTCATTAAAAATTGGGAGTGACAAGTAATAACGAGAATCCTATTGGGATTCGCTTTGTTTTTCTATTAAAAACTTCAATGGGTCCAATTAAAGATACAAACTGTATTTAAAGGCAGTAATAAAAAAGTTATGCATTGGGCTTCCTTGTGACGGGCTGAGTTAAGAATATAAATAATTATGTTAAATCTCTTTCTAAAAGCTTAAACTTTAAAATGAGTGAGTGATTAACAACTCTAACACATGAACATATTGATCCCTCCCTCTCATGACCAATGACTTATATTCATTTTAGCGAGGGTGTGTACACCACAAGAGGTACATAATGTCCTTATTAACAATAATGGCCACTGTGTTTTGTGAGATGAGATAAGAGAGATAAGGAGAATTACTGGATATTTAATTCCGTAAATACAAATCTCCAAATTGCTTATCTCATCACCCTCAAAATTATTTAATTATGTGAATATAGGATAAAAGACCCTCTTTGAATTGCTTACCAAAATCTCTTTTGCACAATCAAATGAGGAATAAAGGCCAAAGTTGAGATTAGCAGTCCAATATTGCAGCCTTGCCCTACAAAACAAACGCACCGGTGTTCTGAAGTCATCCATTGCTAAGAATTTCATTGATCTGTTCTTAATTACAGTCCCATGAAATTTTGGACAACCTTTATCGGGCAATTCTTTGAACCACCCATGAATCCAGCCAACTCTCGTATCATGCCCTGTTTGAGTCGGGGAAGGGAAGAACCCACGTGAGCCCGTACAATTATGAGGAGGCAATGCACGTGCGCCCATAGAATAGTCACATGGCTCACATGCTTTCACATTCGTAGTCTGACCCAAAATGTTATAAAAATAAAAATAAGCCTTGCCCATAAATTTTTAAGGCATGCAATCTTGGACATTTTTTTCAAGTAAACGCATTTTATATGTAATTGTGACGTAGCAATAAGATTGTTCCATTACAACCTAAGATTCTAAGTTTAAAACACAAGAAAAAGCCTCTAAACAAGACTACGTATATTCGACTCTGGAGACTAAACTCTGAAAAGAGTCTTCTGCATTGGACTGGATTTAAAAGTTACAAAGTTTGCTTCTGCCATTGTTGTGGATCATGTTCATTATCACCTTCACCATCTGCTGAATCAAACTTCATCAGTGCAAAATCACCAACAGATAATTATGGGAAAGATATATTTGTTGTTGCATTTAGTTAATAAGGGTAGTAAGAAAGAAAATGTGTCTTTCAAATTCTACACTGCATTCCACACAAGTATTACTGGATCTGCTACAAACACAGTGCCCGCGCAGTTTAGAAAATTTTAACAGCGATTGCCCTAGTAACCGAACAAAACCCAGCATGAATTTCTGTAAAAGGCAAGAAAAAGGATCATCCATCACCACATGAGGCAAGCTGCTTCAACGCATGCGACTGAGATTCATTGGATTGCAATTCCCACCCCTCATAAAACAACCATAGTCCAACCAGGAACTAGAACCCTAATCCCCATCGTTTTGACTTTCATCTTTGACGAGCCTGATCATGTCATCAATTCTGAGAATAGTTATAGCAGCTTCAGTCGCAAACTGGAAAACAAAGAGGTTCAGAAAACAACTTTAATCAAGCTTTTTGGAAGTAAAATTTCATCAGAAACCAGGTAGCAATGCCTACTGTCTTCCAAACATAGGCATATATATACACACACATTTACAAGTAACTTCTACCTGCAATATCTTCACTTTGCTCATTGCAGGCTCAATGACTCCAGCTTCCATATTGCTACAGACAGTTCCCTTTGATAAATCTAGTCCCATGCTGTGACAATTAAATGAAGACCAAATCAAATAAATAATTAGAACAGAGAGACAGAAAAAGTAATAGAACTCTGATGCCAGCAAATTAAGGAATGACAATGATTTAGCAGCCATTTTATGTATTTGTTTATATATATATATTGATCTCTCTCAAGAAATTATTTTTTTAGTGGAACCGAAGTGCATCCTATAATGCATCGGTGAATTTAATTGGTCAAGTGGCACAACATCGGGGACAAACACATGATGCAGCAAGGGTAGCATCCACCCAATTGTAGATGACAAGAGGCACTGGATGCCTGCATGGCTACAGGAAAAGGGCATGTCAGCTTAACCATCCATGGCGGACATTGACCAGACAACAATGCATCCTCCGTCAATATTACTAACTGTACTATACTATTCCAACCAGAAGGTATCACAAGGACAGTTAGTTTTGACCATCACAGCCAACATTGCAACTGCAAACCCTGCCACAGTGTAACAGCAAAATGGATGGTGTAAAAAAATAAAAAAATGGTAACAAAACGTCCATTCAGGTAAAAAATTTGGTGTAATAATGTCAGTTGATCCAATTAAATGGTGGTAATCATACTCATCCCAAAGCTTCTCCCAAGCCAAGCAAATAGAAGAACTGGGCATACCTTGACAGATTCTTCTTATCTGCCTTGGTTTGTGCAGCGTGGTGGTAAGCACGTAATTTAGCAACTAATTCAGTTGCATCCTTTGCAGCATTGACAGCAAGAACCTGCAATACATGAATGTCACTAATGAGTAATGACTGCATAAAAACTCAAAAAACAAAGAGGGGGTGTAAACGAAGAAAAAATAATCAACTCGTCATATTTTCAAGACCTTTGGTATGATTAACAAAGATTCAGCAAATTCTGCAATTGCCAGCTGCTCCCGAGATCCTAATGTTGTGGCAAGGTACTCCAAATAGACAGATAAGGCAGCCTCAACCGCACCTCCACCTGCAACCACCTGATTTGCCACAATTCACGACAATGAGATAGACTGATGGTCAGAACCACAATACTAGTCAAGACATTGTCAGAAACTCTTTTCCTTTTCTTGTTGAAAAGGAGGGGGGTGGGGTTCTCAAGTTCTGACACCTTGCAAAGAATGAGGAAGGATCACAAAGATCAATAGGCCAATTCTATATCAAATTCATCACATCCAAATATCAAGCCCCTGCAGGTGCACTGTACCTAAATCCCAGCATTCTGGGAATGTTCAGGCACCCCAGGAAAATGAAACAATTCCACTTTAAATATCATTGGAAATGAATTACGAATTTATTTTATTTCTCATCTAATAGAAGTGAGCAAATATGTTTTAATTTTACAACATTCAAAAGGATCATATTTTAATGGAATCAATTAAAGGCCCCTTCCGTTTTAGAGTATTAATCAGTAAGCTCGAGCTTATACAAAGACAAAAGATTGAAAACTAAGCTGCTGCAACATGTCCAGAAATAATTGGAGTCCAATTTTATTTTAGATTACTGACATCTTGAATTTCCCTCAACCAGCAATGTAAGGCTGCATTCTAAGGGAGTTTACAGAAAAAAAAAAAGAAAAGAAAAGAAAAGAAAGTAATGCTATGTTATAAAGTATAGAACAACTTGCAAAATTTTAATTAAAACAAACTTCAGATCTTAAAAACCATAAATCGAAATGACATGGCCATCAATTGCTGAGGCTTACCGTATTGGATTCCAGGGTCCCCTTGACGACGCACAAGGCATCATGCAAAGCTCTCTCCATCTCATCAAGCATATAGTCATTTGCACCCCTAAGTATTAATGAAACCTGAACAAAACATGCCATGAAAAATGATTGTGTTCTAAAAATTACAAATTGGAGTATCTAATTATAAGCTATTGTTAATAATTATGTACATATTAGTTATCATTTTAATAAAATATTAGTTTTCTTTTATGTTTTTGTATCTTGTGTAGATTTAAACATAAAACCTAGCAAAATGAAGTCAGCGTGCGCCCACACATTTATTCGTGTTAATTTGATGTAATATATACATTATATATGTGTATGTGTTTTAGTGGGTATAATATGTGTGTGTGTGTGCAGGTAAATAAAAGGAGGTTGAAGACAAAAACAAAAAGAAATAAATGCAAATAAATGTGGCCAACAAGGAAGATGAAGTTGAGAACAAAAAAACAAAAGTGAAAATGCAATTATGGAGGCCTAAGAAGCATGGACACGGACACAAGTGTAGGACACGCCGACACGGCAATTTTCAAAAAATGCTGGACACGATACGGCAGCGACACGGCAAAAGCCTATATTTTTATATTCTTTATATGTTATACATATAAATATTATACAAAAAAAGTAAAAAATATAGAAGATTACACAAATTAAAAATTAAAAAAAACACATTTTACTACTTAATTGGCAACAAATTCGTAATTAGTTAATTACATTCCATAAAAAATATAAAGTAAACAAACACATTAATAACCAAAAATATTAAAACGTCATTACACTTAATCAACTATCCATCATCATAGCATATTTGTTTTTCTTCTTCTTCAAACTAATAATTAGTTTCAAAATTTATAGTTGAGGTCTCACGTGTCCTTAAAGTGTCTAAAACGGGACACGCTTGTCCAAATTGTGTCTTTGGAGTGTCCGATGTAAAAATAAATAAATAAATAATTGGACACGTAGAATGGAGTGTCGGACACGTGTTTGACGAGTGTCCCACGCGTGTCGGTGTCCAACAAGCGTCCGACACGGGTACGGCTCCTCCAACGGAGTGTCCGTGCTTCCTAGATGGAGGCCAATTATGGAAGGCCAATTAAGTGGAAGCCATTAGGCCACAAGAGAAGAGCCTTGCCGATAAATAGGCCATGGGAGGGAGAGACGGGAGTAGAGAGTAGAGAGGCCAAGGCCAGTAGAGAGCTCCATTGCTTTATTTTTTGGTTTTAATTTCAAGTTTAGATTTTCAACTAGTAGTGCTTTTCAGTCAATTAATTTTTTCCTTAAGATTTTTTTTTACCGTTTTTCTACTGTAATAAGCCTTTTTATTTATGAAGTTATTTTTCAAGTCATGTCTTTTCTTTACAATAATATGAGTAGCTAATTTTATTCTTCGAGCCAACTGTAAAGATCATCTGAGTATCTTGGACTATCAACGAAGGTAATTGAGTCTTCATTGTTTTATCTTTAAAATCCTTCAATTCTTGGTAATTAAATTCTAAATCTTTAAAAAAACTTAGATTCTTGACTAAATTTGATAATTTCTATGCATAAATCTGAGTTTGGTATAGTTATTGCACAAATTGATAATATGAATCTATAGCTTTAATTTTATTATTCTAAATTTAATTATTATTGAATGTTTGTTCTAATAGCTTAATCTTCCAAATCAAAGGTTCAAGACGAAGCCAATGATTTGAGTTATAAAACCTCCGTTGGAATTTCGGGTGAATTAGGTGATCGAATCAATTGGATCCAAAACTATTTTATTTTAAAGTCTCGTTCTACAACCATCAATCCTCACAAATTCAACTATTTTGATTTGATTATCATTTTCTGCAATAATTGTCCAATTCTTATCGGCACTTTTCAAGGTGAAATTTAAACAGGTTAGCTTAGGTTCTAACTGAAGCCATTGTAACACTACAGTGTCTAGCATGGCTTAGTCGATATCTAATCTTTTACCGTGGGTAAATTTTAACACCTAACTTTGCATGTTTTGATATTCCCTGTGAATCGACTCCGGTCTTACTAAATTTTATTTACTGTTTTGCCGCATCTACACTTGGGTATTAATAGATTGCATATTCTGACCATAGTCAAAAAATCTGACAACCACATAGGCACACCCTATTTGACGTAGTAATAAATTTTAAACTATAGGATAGTTATTTGCCTTCATACTGATCATATTAAATCCTTCATTATTGTTTTAAAATATGTTCTATGAACCAAATGAAAGCGCTGCAACATTTATAACAATGTCATAGTCTGAAACATACAAGTAGTCGACAAGAATTTAAACTATTCCAGCTCCACAGTTGAACTGTCAGAAAATTTCAACATTGCAAATGGAATAAAGGACATACTGCACTTGTGGTTTTTGTCCCTTTTATCATGATCACATCATCATCAGCAATGCGCTCCTCTACTACTTCGTCTGCATGTCCAAGAAGTGATGAATCAAATGTTTCCTCTCCTTCCATATCAGCAAATGTTGAAACCTGCATACCACGAACAAAATAAATTGAATAATTTGTTCATGATATCTCGCAATAAAGGAGGAGAAGCATTGGATAACCAGAAGTTAATGAGTAGCAATAATAAGTCTGAAAAACTTGAATGGAAGAGGAAGCTAAATCCATTTCAATTGCAAGATGCTCTTGCAAAATATGGCATAGAAAAGATAAAGAAAAAAAAAAAAGCAAATAGATACGAAAGAAGATAGAAGATGCACGAAGAATAGTTACTTTGGAATCCATAGATTGAAACTTTTGTGATCCACAGTTGAAGGAGCCAGCAGACAATTTAAATAACTTAAAAACCAAAAAAGTACTCGATTGGTGTGCATTTCTGACACGGAAGCCTTAAAATGATAGTTAATGCCACATGCTATAGGTATTGCTTAAAGAGCCCCTTACAAGTATACAAAGAATACAAACGATGGGAGTTCAAAAAACCAGAAAGAAGCAATCTCCCTGTTTGCCCTAGGTATATTTCCTGAAAAAACACTTGCAGACAGAGCAGACCTCAAATGAAAATTGGAAGTTCAAAATATTCCAAATATTCTTATATTTTCGTTCTTCCAAATACAACAAAATCTAGCTGGACCTCACATCCCTATTCCTATACCCAACACTCACCCTCCATCCCAATATTATGTTGAGACCCAATTTAGCTGCCATCTAGCATAACTAAAAGAGAAATAAAAGTTCAAAGCCCGATGCCATCTAACAAGGAAAAAACAACAGATCAACATCCCCACAGTACATGGTACAGAAATCCAGAACTAGTCATTTTCCTCTAATTAATGAGTCCGCTATTAAACAGTTATCTTGCATAACCAGCCAAACACGAATTGCCAACTCAGAATGTACAAAAGATTCTAGAGCCTTTTTAGAAGAACAACTGTCTTAGTCGAGATACAACATACTACAATTAGCCTCATTAATGCTCACCAACAATATTCTTAATCCATGACTCAAATCCAACACGATGTCAAATAGATGAGAGTATATCTTCAATGCAAAAACTCACATATTCAACACTTCCCACATGAAAGTTTTCCATGGAAGTCTTTCACTTTCATAATGCTTTTTGCATGTTCTTCACACATGAATATATATACATTTATCTTATTATGTTGATAATTAAGGTATTGGCGTGTTATTACCATTATAGGAATCACACACAAATGTCATGGACATATAATTTGCCACAACACTAGTTATGATATCATGTCCTTTTTTTTTTTGTAAGTAAGAAGTATATTGAAGGGCACCAAGGGGGTGTCACCCATATACAAAGAGAAAAAAGAACTAAAACATCTATACAACAAGAGCTATCCACAAAACTCCACAAAATCCAAAACATGGATTCAAAGATGGATCAAAGGTACCCTTTGACAAACAACACAAAAGAGCCAGCAACCTGCTTTTAATACCAAAGACAGGAGGTTCAATGCCATCAAAAGACCTCTTGTTCTGTTTGCCCCAAATGATCCACATCAATAATAGAGGTGCCAACCGCCAAACTTTCCTCCTTCTCCTTCTACTCTAGTTCCCCTCCAAGAGAGCAACAACTTTGACACAGAATTTGGGAAAACCCAAAAAATACCAAACCAGCTCAATAATAAGGCCCAAATCTCCGAAGCCACCCCGCAATGAATAAGAAGATGATTCACCAATTCCCCATCACACTTACACATACAAAACCAATTAACATGGATTTGCCTCCTGATGAGATTGTCAATAGTAAGAATCTTACCATGGGATGCCGTCCAAGCAAAAAAGGCAACCTTGGAGGGGGCCTTAGAATTCCATATGCCCTTGCAAGGAAAGGTGCTAGCATCCTGACCTTGAAGAGCCACATAGAAAGATTTCACAGCAAAACCAATAGCTCTAGGACCCGTCCACCTCAAAGAGTCCTCACCCTCCCCCGTCAAACGGTCATACAGTGATGCAATTAAAGTTGAAGATCAATTTTTGTTCAGGAAAGGCAAATGAAGGCAAATGTTTAGATATCAAAAGAAGATATAGGGCAGTGATTTGATTTGATTTGATTCTATTCTATTTAGTATAGGAAGTTGAGTTTTCTTTAAGTTAAAGTAATTTCCATATTAGTTTTATTTAGAAGCCAAGTATGCTAGAATATTATATAAATTTGCTGTAATGGATTAGGGAGGGCAGTTTTTGGAGTGAATAATGTTCAGTTTATTTGATTTAGTTCCTTAATTATTGCTTCCCTAGGGTTTCTTTGGAGGCCATAGCTCGTGGCATTCGAGCCGTTACATGCTGAAAATTGCAGATTGCATCTTTTCGGCCTTTGATCCAAGTTTATTGAGGTTAACTTCCAAGTAGGCTACATCAATTTGGTATCAGAGCAACAATATTCAACTATTAATTTCTTCAACATGGTAAACAATGCTGAGCGTGATGAGAAATTGAAGTATCATGATGAGAAGATCCAAGACCTTGAAAACATGATTGAAGAGTTGCGAAAAGATTCAAAGGACCTGAGAGATACAGTGGCTACTCTTTTGAAGAAAATATCCGATCAAGATTGTGGCAAAGGTAAAGTTGAAAATCAACCTTCTTCATCTGTGGTTGAACAAGGCTTGGAAAAATCTCCTGAAAATTTTTCCCTACGACAAATGCATAGTTATGCACCCATTGCACACCAAATGCAAGATGTTAGGCAAATGGGTAGCAACAAAATGCGTTTCGAAGGACCCGGACAGCCAAATATAATGTTTGAAAATATGGGACAGCCACCTAATGACTTTCCACATAAGGGACAGTTGAATACTAAGATTTGGTGTTTATGGGCAGCAAGCCATAAACATGGATCCTAGAGGACAACCACCAGATTTCTAGGAAAATCCTCCTCAAATGGGTTGTGTTTTTTCCTTTAAAAAATCAACCTATGGGCCATAGAGGTACTAGAAACATGAATGAAAATATGTTGATGGGAGAGAGAGGTGTTAAATTAGAAGTGCCTGATTTTAATAGGAAAATGAATGCAGAAGTTTTTCTTGATTGGTTAACGAGTGTTGATCTTTTTTTGCTTGGTGTCAACTAACTGAAGGTAGAAAAGTTCAGTTTGCTAGTGATAAGTTAAGAACACAAGAAGCAAATAGAAGGTGCAGCAGGGGTGAAGTGGTAACTTGGGATGAGATGAAAACTCTTATGAGGGATAGATTTCTTCCAATGGATTACCACCAAATCCTTTTTGTCAAATTCCATCGCCTTCAGCAAGGAGATGATAGCATTGATGAATATACTGAAAAGTTTTATGAGTTGTCCATGAGAGCAGGGGTATATGAAGCCGAAGAAGTACTGGTAGCAAAGTATAGAGCTGGGCTACGACTTGTTATTCAAGATGATATGGCAGGTTTTAGACTATGGAATGCGGAGGAGACATATCAAGTAGCTTTATAAATTGAAGAGAAATTAAAGCGATTGTCCACTTTGCGCAAGCCTGCTTTGGAGCTATCAAATTTAACACCTAAACTAGTGCCAGTGCAGCTAAGATTCTTGGAAGATAGATCTCAACCAATAAGAGCTACTTGTTTTAAATGTGGTGAGAAGGGTCACATAGCTAGCACAAGCCCCAACCGAAGGGTAACTTTAGCTTGACAAGATGATGACAATGCAGACAATATGATTGAAGAAAAGGGTGACACGTCTCATGTTGACATTGCTGGTGATATAAATGGAGAGTTACTATTATGTCAAACCAAGGCATATTCACAAGAACCAAATGGTGATTGGCGACGTGATTCTATATTTTGCACTAGAGCCGTTTGTCATGGGTTGCATTGTACATTGATTATTGATGGTGGAAGTTCTAAGAATTTTGTCTCCCAAGATTTTATTCAAAGTTTGGGGCTTAAAGGAGTACCAACTGCTAAACCTTATTCAGTTTCTTGGCTAGTTGAAGGGAGGGAATTAACAATTAACACAAGATGCCAAGTTCGATTTTCAGTTGGAGATTTGCTTGGTGAGCAAGTTCTATGAGAGGTTGTACCAATGTTTACATTTACTATTATCTTAGGGAGACCATTGATCTATGACAAGGGTGGTGCGCATGACATGAGGGCGAACACATATACGTTATGGCACCTAGGCCATTGGATCACTCTCACACCACGTCGTAAGAGGACTCTTAGACAACGGATACATCAAGGAGCCTTGGTTTAATTCTTCGGAGTCGAATTTTTCTCTGTCGGGGGGAATAGATGCAATTAAAGTTGAAGATCAATTTTTGTTTAGGAAAGGCCAATGTTTAGCTATCAAAAGAAGATATAGGGTAGTGATTTGATTTTATTTGATTCTATTTAGTATAGGAAGTTGAGCTTTCTTTTAAGTTAAAGTAATTTCCATATTAGTATTATTTAGGGGCAAAGTATGCTAGAATATTATATAAAACTGCTGTAATAGATTAGGGAGGACAGTTTTTGGAGTGAATAATATTCAGTTTATTTACTTTAGTTCCTTAATTATTGCTTCCCTAGGGTTTCTTTGGAGGCCACAGCTCGAGGTATTCGAGCCGTTACATGCTGAAAATTACAAATTGCATCTTTTCGGCCTTTGATCTGAGTTTATTCGGGTTAACTTCCAAGTAGGCTACATCAATTTAGTATCAGAGCAACAAGATTCAACTATTAATTTCTTCAACATGGTAAACAACGCTGAGCGTGATGAGAGATTGAAGTATCATGATGAGAAGATCGAACACCTTGAAAACTTGATTGAAGAGTTGCAAAAAGATTCTAAGAACCTGATAGATACAGTGGCTACTCTCTTGAAGAAAATATCCGATCAAGATCGTGGCAAAGGTAAAGTTGAAAATCAACCTTCTTCATCTGTGGTTGAATAAGGCTTGCAAAAATCTCCTGAAAATTTTTCCCTACGACAAATGCATAGATGCACCCATTGCACACCAAATGCAAGATATTAGGCAAATGGGTAGCAACAACATGCGCTTCGGAGGACCCGGACAGCCAAATATAATGTTTGAAAATAAGGGGCAGCCACTTAATGACTTTCCACATAAGGGACACTTGAATACTAGATTTGGTGTTTATGAGCAGCAAGCCATAAACATGGATCCTAGAGGACAACCACCATATTTCTTGGAAAATCCTCCTCAAATGGGTTGTGTTTTTTCCTTTAAAAAATCAACCTATGGGCTATAGATGTACTAGAAACATGAATGAAAATATGTTGATGGGAGAGAGAGGTGTTAAATTAGAAGTGCCTGATTTTAATGGGAAAATGAATGCAGAAGTTTTTCTTGATTGGTTAATAAGTGTTGATCTTTTTTTGCTTGGTATCAACTAACTGAAGGTAGGAAAGTTTAGTTTGCTAGTGATAAGTTAAGAACACAAGAAGCAAATAGAAGGTGTGGCAGGGGTGAAGTGGTAACTTGGGATGAGATGAAAACTCTTCTGAGGGACAGATTTCTTCCAATGGATTACCACCAAATCCTTTTTGTCAAATTCCATCGCCTTTAGCAAGGAGATGATAGCATTGATGAATATCCCGAAAGTTTTATGAGTTGTCCATGAGAGCAGGGTATATGAAGCCAAAGAAGTACCAGTAGCAAAGTATAGAGCTGGGCTACGACTTGTTATTCAAGATGATATGGCAGGTTTTAGACTATAGAATGTGAAGGAGACATATCAAGTAGCTTTACAAATTGAAGAGAAATTAAAGCAATTGTCCACTTTGCACAAGCCTGCTTTGGAGCTATCAAATTTAACACCTAAACTAGTGCCAGTGCAGCTAAGATCCTTGAAAGATAGATCTCAACCAATAATAGCTACTTGTTTCAAATGTAGTGAGAAGGGGCACATAGCTAGCACATGCCCTAACCGAAGGTTAACTTTAGCTTGACAAGATGATAACGATGCAGACAATACGATTGAAGAAAAGGGTGACACGTCTCATGTTGACATTGCTAGTGATATAAATAGAGAGTTACTATTATGTCAAACCAAGGCATATTCACAAGAACCAAATGGTGATTGGTGACGTGATTCTATATTTCGCAGTAGAGCCATTTGTCATGGGTTGCATTGTACATCGATTATTGATGGTGGAAGCTCTAAGAATTTTGTCTCCCAAGATTTTATTCAACGTTTGGGGCTTAAAGAAGTACCAACTTCTAGACCTTATTCAGTTTCTTGGCTAGTTGAAGGGAGGGAATTATCAGTTAACACAAGATGCCAAGTTCGATTTTCAGTTGGAGATTTGCTTGGTGAGCAAGTTCTATGCGAGGTTGTACCAATGTCTACATTTACTATTACTGATCTATGACAAGGGCGGTACGCATGACATGAGAGCGAACACATACACGTTTTGGCACTGAGGCCACTGGATCACTCTCACACCATGTCGTAAGAGGACTCTTTGACAACGGATACATCAAGGAGCTTGGTCCAACTTGTCGGAGTCGAATTTTTCTTTGTCAGGGGGAATTGATGCAATTAAAGTTGAAGATCAATTTTTGTTTAGGAAAGGCAAATGTTTAGATATCAAACGAGGATATAGGGTAGTGATTTGATTTGATTTGATTTGATTTGATTCTATTTAGTATAGGAAGTTGAGTTTTCTTTAAGTCAAAGTAATTTCCATATTAGTATTATTTAGGGGCCAAGTATGCTAGAATATTATATAAATCTGCTGTAATAGATTAGGGAGGGCAGTTTTTGGAGTGAATAATATTCAATTTATTTACTTTAGTTCCTTAATTATTGCTTCCCTAGGGTTTCTTTGGAGGCCATAGCTCATGGTATTCGAGCCGTTACATGCTGAAAATTGCAGATTGCATCTTTTCAACCTTTGATCCTAGTTTATTCGGGTTAACTTCCAAGTAGGCTACATCATACAGGGACCTCAAAAGATGAACCCGATCCTCAATTTCCCAGTCTTTAAGATTCCTACTAAAGGCAATATCCCAAAACATTTGGCTCTGATCAAACGTAAGGTAGTCTCCCACTGCTGCTTCCCTATCCACATCAATCCTGGCTAAGGCAAGGTAGAACATCTCCAAACTCTCCACCTCGCATCACCTATGACTCCAGAAGCACACTCTCATCCAAATTTACTTTAATGACAAGCAAGGAAAAACTAAGGCAAGATACCTTGCAAGAGAGGGAAAAATGTCCAAACAGATCACATACTATTAGGTGCAACCTGTACTCTTGGGGGGCAAAAAGCTTCCATTTTTTCTAACTTCCGCCCCCTTTGTTCACATCCAAGCAATTTGATCTCAATAATGAGTATCTCCAATCCAATTACTATGTTCATAATATGTTATGATTGCAGGTAATGAGTCTCTTGAACACAGTTTATATGCTTGATAGTCGAGAGTTTCCCCTTGATAATGCGGTAAAAGAAATCACCTCTTAATCAGATCCCACATGCACCATTTAGGAAATTGAACTCCTCCGTCCTATTTATGAAGAAAATGTGTGTTTTAATTGCAATATAAGATTTACAAGCTTTGACTAGGGAGAAGAGACAAAAAGATGAGAAATGGAGAATACAAGAGAAATGGAGAAATCACGACAGAGAATAATGTTTCCTGACCCAAAATTACTATCACCTCAGTAGCCCGGAGATTAGGATGATTTAAGGGAACTTTATTTTGCAACATTTCACGAGAGTCAATTCATCTCCTCTACAAAACTGTAAAGGCATAAAAACTACTGGGTATGGATTCATAAGCCAGTATGATAACAAGCACATAGAAATAGTTCGAGAACATTGGGAATCATCAATGGAACAAGGGATTGCATTACGTGGATTAGGCATGTTGTCATTAAATCCCACATAAATGGTTGAAAGCAAGACTTGGTGTCTATATATGGTCACTAGGTGGCTTCCAAACTGATATTGACAGTCACACCTTGATTGCTAGATGGATTATCCTGAGTCATGGTTACTTTCAATTATGTGAAAGCACGTGGACCACTTACACCAGTTTTGAGCTCACATTCTCAGAACATTTGGCATGCCTTAAGTCATGCAGCTCGTGCTAAAATCCTTAAAGGAGGCAGCAGATGATTTCATCATTGCAACTCTCAAGTTGGAACAACCAAGGATTACACGCAATAGGAAAATAACCCCTTTTGTCCGGTGGTCAATTGGGGAAGAGAGAAATATAAGGATATTTGAAAGAGCAAGAATTGGATGTGTAGAATTCTGCAACTCACATTACCAACTCATGGTTTCCAGGTGTTTTCCACACCACAGTTAATAGGGTGTCAAGACTTCTAACTTTCTTATATATTGGCCATATTGTGTGTACTTCATAGTTCTTGCTAAATCCTTTGTCCATGCCAAATTAAGAAACATACCATAGTTGCACCCATCGCCTTGGCAACATGGCGCATATCCTCTTTCCGAACACGTCTCACTGCAATTGCACCAGCCTCCACAAAGTACTGAAACAGCATTCAAGGAAACAAAATCAGAAAAGGAATCCATTTTCCACATCATGGAACTAGATGTAATTTGATAAATTCTCAAAAACCCCAGCAGACAACTACCCTATCCAAAACAACAGAGTACCAATCTGCGCACAATTGAAATGAAACCACTGTTACGAACACACAGAAATATCTTGCATATCTTAATTGGACGTAGTTTGGGCTATATCAGACACCCTTTGATTTCATGCAAACAAAAGCACTTCAAACAAAGGAAGAGAAGGAAACAATCCTAACTCACAATATCACATGGAATATAAAAAAAATATAAGAAACCCCATGCCAAACACATTACGGTCTCTGAACAACTGATTTTACCCCACTGTACATAAGAAGGTTAATTGGATACTATAGAAAACAAATCTGTCTCCCCGAATTATGGGGTTTGGGGTACAAATACCTAATACCAATGCATAGACAACCAAAACAGGTACAAGTACAACATAGCTACAGACAAATGCGCTGTAATATCTTCAAGGTGACTACTAGAACATATACAACCCAAGACATATATCTCAAACAAGGTTGGGCAGCGGCCTCCTAGAGGAAGCCAATGAGCCGACAAACAAACGGACTATTAGAATCTGGCCATTATAACACTAAAACTGTTTAACAATACAAAACAGATAGAAACTTGCCTTAAGGGCCATGTCATCAATTCCCTTTGTAGTCAAAACAACATTGGCTCCAGCCTTTAGAAGCTTCCCAATCCGTTCTTTTGTCATATCAGCTTCTCTGCGAAGATAAAAATTCTATTTAGTGTTGCTTGCACCAGATAGTCAGAAACAGAAAGGAAAAAAAATTGCATCATATGCTATATTCTTCAGGTTAAGTCATTGCAGAGCTACTATAACAATCCCATAGCAAGCATAAGAAAAGAAGAAGAAAAAAAATTTCTTGGTTACATTCTTTGATTGCTTAGAGAGGCATGCCATCTGGGGATGGCCGTCCCAGGTTTTTAATAGTTGCAGTTTCTTTCTTTCAGTATTTTGGAGGTACATCCAAATATTTGTTAACCGAACATACCACTGTATATTAAGTGTAATTGTAGAAAGGTGAGAGACATGACCTCGCCATAAAACTACTCGTATCATATAATTTTGTGACACAATAAATAACCTCAAAAAAAATCTCAAGTTCATAGACTAATCACCTCTGACGAATCTTTTCAAGTTCCCGTGGATCAGTGACTAAAACTTGGATACCCAATTGCATTTTTGTCTTCTGAAGATTGAAGTCAAGACAGGCAACCCTTGCTGGGGCAACTCTTAGTGGCATACCCTGGGCAGCACGGCCTGTATTCAAAGCATAGCCATTCAACAGGTAGCTATCTTTCGAACTTTTTCCATGAGCTTTGAGAATATTGATTCCCTAGTGAGCATAAAAGATCATTACAACTTGAATATCTGACCTTGAAGCTTAAAAAAGGCAGGAATTCCTCTAACGACAGCACAAAATAAATTAACCACAACCTCCAAAAATATGGGCATGTTAAAAAATCTTTCACTGATAAAAATAACCCTAGGCAACAACTAACCTTGATTGGATATCTGATTTCGCCGCGTGCATTGGTCATCTTAACTGCTTGTACTGCGTCCACAACCTATAAAGTAAAATTTAATGGACATATTATTTCTCCAAATAAAGGAAACTGAAACCTTTGAAGAAGATAAGGAGTTCAAATATGCACAAGGAAACCATTAGCCTACGCCAAAAAAAAATCTAATTTAATGAAAGACCAGGAATGTTTTACAAAATAAATATAGGGAATGAGCAAAGGATATTTGTAGTTCTATTTATAAGGGGTTCTAGTTAGGCGTTAAAATGAAGAACCGCTAATCTAAGAAACACACGAAGCAAAGCTTTAAAATTCCAGAATATAAACTTTAACCAGTACAGTCGAGTGAACTCCTCGAGGGTATAAAAGTTCACAGCCAGAACATCAATTTGAGATTTTCAAGATGTAGCAGAATATTAATGACAGTTTAAGAGCAGCCATCTGAAGGAAAGGCTACAAATCCATGTATTCTGATTGATCATAAAACAGAATAGAAGATAAAATGAAAAAGGCACAAATAACTTGTTTTATGATTGAATATGTTATGAAAGCTCAGCTGCATTGAATTCCATTTGCAAGTTAAACAATTGAGGCCAAAATCAATTGAACATCATTCGAAAACCAATTAGCATACCAGATTTGCAAAAAAGTCAATGTCGCCAGCTATCAACTTCGAGGACATGCTTGTCTTGGCACAGTTTACAAGAGAGTCTTTTCCAAGCTTTTCCACTTGGGAAAAGAGGACAGAGCAATCTGGTTGAGAACAACATACTCCAGAAATTTTACAGCTTTCCACTACATCACCGCACCCTTAAGAATGTGTGACACAAAAGCTCAAATCATGTCTTCATAGTTTCAAACCTAGGGACCTTCAGTGGTTAAGAATTGAGTCATCCATTAACTTTCTGGTTCTATAAAAGTTAAAAGTCTTCCTAACCATTCAAGAATATGTCTCATAGTTAGACAAACAATGCTACATGAGCAGATAAGTTCCTTTAAATTGACCTCTGAGATAAGACCACATAAAATTGTCTCCCTCTCTCTGCGTTGCTATGATTAAAAAATACCAAAAAGGGTTCACATTATAATTTGTGAAACTAAGACATAAGGCAACAGTGCTTCAAATGCGTCGAATGAGTACTTGAAAACATCAGCTTTTTCGCAATTTACAATGTTCAGTTGCAATGGGAGCATTACCTTCACAGCCAATTTCTCATCAACATATTTGCATGCTTCCCTCATAGCAAGCTGCCAAAATAAACAATATTTTCTAGGTGTTTATAGGTTGACGAAAGTATAAGATGAAATTTTAGCAAATTCTAAGTCTATTTAATGAAATCCTGGTGACAAGCTATAACCAAAACTCATATTCACCAATCAAAGCATTTCAAACAAACAGTGGGAATAATTAATGATAACTGAATACTCACTCTATAACCGCTGATTATAGATGTTGGGTGAATCTTATTTCTCACCAAATCATTTGCTCTCTGCAGCAATTAAAGATCGAATCATCTATTACAAAGCCTTTTTCAGAATACCAATCATATTTGCAACACCTGATAGGATCACAAAAGTTACTTCTAGAATGAATACAAGATCTATGTACTAGCTGGTTTTTACCTTAAGCAGCTCTGCAGCTATAATGACCACTGAAGTTGTCCCATCTCCAACTTCTCGGTCTTGAAGCTCAGCCAACTCAACAAGTACCTATAAACATCGGAGAAAATTTAAATATGAGAACTGCAAAGAAGTTTGAGTTTCAAACTAAGCAAAATTCTAACAAGGAGCAGAATGGATGCTTTATTCTTCCACCTTGGCAGCTGGATGCTCAACTTCTAACGTCTTCAGTATTGTAGCACCATCGTTAGAAATTGTTACATCACCAATATCATCAACTAGCATCTGAAATAAATAAAGAAAGTGTCAGGGCAAGTGAAAAGTGAAAACCTTTACCTGTTTTCAATTTTTTTATTGGCAGCGCATGTGGAGACCCTCTCTATTATTTTCAATATTTCAAAGTTTGTCGTCAATGGCTATTGGCTAATAGCTTTATCTAAATTCACTGATATAATTTCCAATCAATTACATCTCAATTAGAAAACTAAGCACATCCAAAAGTTTGATGGGTAAATGTACATATAATTATAACAAGAGTTGGTTCTAACAAAGTGCCAGGCAAACAACATGGTAAATAGATAAATACTTTCTTTTTTTTTTCTTTTTTTTTTTTTTTTGGGGGGGGGGGGGGGGGGGGGGGGGGGGGGGGGGGTGGGGTGGGGTTCTGGAGCTTCGTATTTCATTATTTCTTTGCAGCCAAATAAGCTAAAAAAGTTACCTTAATAACAAATTAATGCTCCTATCACCCTTAACAGTTCCATAATAATGGGAGGATATCTCTTGTTCCCCAGAACAGCAAGTTACCTCACCTGCTGGTGAGATTAAAAATGATATGTGATGTATACTAAGTGAATATATGTCCTTTCACCATTATGTCATAATCACAAAAGACTGGCTAATCTTTTACCTATAAAATTTCCGTCAGAATTGGAATTTCAGAACAATATTAGAATGAATTCTTCAAACTATTGCTCTGTTCTCAAGAGGGTTTTGGACTAATTGTTGCTTCAAACTACATCTGTTTTTGGGACTCCTTAGTAATAAACACGAAACTTCTTTAAATTTGATTCAACCGACTCTGAAAATAAACACAGTCCCCAGGGGCTTCATTAATCATTGGTTAGTTGCACATTATCTTTCATTTACTGAGCTGGAAATCCAAACAAATACAAAACCCATTCTAGGTTTATAGTTGCATACTCACCACATACTTAAACATAAAAATCCGTGCACTGCTCTATCATATATGATGTTTCAAATTGCAATTAAGCTGTAAAAGCTTAAATTGTTTTCAAATTTAAGGCTCCACCAACCGAACAACACAAAACTAAAATAACCAAAAGCATATAGAACAACACCAATCACTCCAGTTTCACAGAAGCTTGTAATAACAGCAACAAAGGTGTTTTAAAGGACCCTAAATTGAGAAGAAGCGAAGGAGAAAACCTTGTCAAGTCCAACGGGGCTAAGTGAAGACTTCACAATGTTTGCGACTGCTTGACATGCCATCACTGCCCATTCCCACACATTCACAGTAACATTCAGAAAATATAAATACAAACACATATGTATATACTTGTGCAAGCGAAAACAATATAGAGTACATATCTACAGAGAATCAAGGGAGAGTACCATTTTGGGAGCGAACGTCCTGTCCGGACTGGCGGTCCCCCATAATATCTGGGGTTTGTGATGCAATCGCCATTTCTTGCCAATTCACTTAAGAGTGAGAAGGCAAAGTAAAGAGCGAAGATGGATGTGAAATTTGAAAGAAATGTCGAGTGAAAAAAACTGGAGGAGACGAAGAAGAGAAACCCTAGATCGGCTCTGAGCGAGGACGATGGTGGAGATTGGGGCTGGGAGAATGAATCGAAGACTAGTGCTTTCTCTGGAACTTTCAGAGAGAAGCTTGGAAGCGAATGGAACTTGCGGAACCGCCAAATTTGCGAGGGTTTATGGGAAGGGTTTGAACTCTCCTGCGACGTCGTCTTGAATGAACATTAGGTACAGTACTACAGTGTCTACAACATAGCTACCAAAATGGAAGTTGAAACACGGTCAAAAATATATAGGGTAAAACATGAGGGAGAAATTATTGAAAAATTTAATAGTAATTTTATTAAGAAATTTTTACAAAATTTAAATAAAATATTTAAGAAATTGAGTAGAGATCTTTAAAAAATTTAGTAAAAAATTATATAAATAATTTCATAAATACTTGCTTATAATTTAAGAGGGAAAAAAAAAATATAAAAAATAGTATTTTAAGTTTTCGAAATATTTCCTTTTAAGTTTTTTAAGAATTTCTTCTAAGTTTTTTAAAAGTTTCCATCAAGTATCTGAAATGTTTCTCAATAATTTTTAAAACATTTCTTCAAAATTTTAAAATTATTTTTGTACCGGTACTGGATGCATGCTTCTCTCTCCCAAACCAGTTTTTTGGCAACTATGATCTAGAAATGGTGGAGATTTGGTGAGGAAAAAAAATGAAAGAGAATATAAAATTGCATGTATAGTAGTTGCTAGAAAATGTGAATGGTAAAATAATATAAAAATAAAAGAGGTAAAGATTTAAAATATTTGATTTTGTTCTCTTTTATCTTCCTTTTGTTATTTTTATTTTTTTGATGATAAATTCGATTTCCAAACACTGCAATAGTAATTAAAAAATTTGACATAAGTATTCATGTTTTTATAATTTTATAAATGGGCTCCTACTACGTCGTTAGGGGAAAATTAGGAAAATTGTATCTTTAGAGAGATTTAGTTTATTGCATGCCACATGTAGAAAAATGGTATTGTTAGAAAGATTTTGTATCTTTAAAAATTGTAAGAGAAAATACACTCATTTTAGTATTTTTAGTTTCTTTTTTTCGAATTTTGCAAAAAACAAAAAAAAAAAATTTAAACAAACGCCGTTTTTTATTTTTTCTGAAAAAAAAAACAAAAAATAAAAACATTAAACGTTACCAAACGACCCCCTAGTTCATTGCATTCCATATGGGGGCATCAGATGTGTGTGTGAGAATATTTAAAGGTTCTTGGACCCTTTTAAAAGTTGGATCATTTCGAAGTTTTGAGTTGTGTTCTTAGGTTTGTGTTTAAAGGTGCTTAAATCATTTTGAGTTGTGTTTTTTGATTGTTTTAAAAAAAAAGAGAAATCTAGTTCATACAAAATACTCTCCATCTTTCTTAGCACAATTAACCACAAGACTTATTCACCCATTAGACTGAGGGCTACTTTACCATTGGAACGAGGGCTACTTTAGTAAGGCTTTTTTACCTAATTTTTTTTTAGCTTTTTATATTTCTTTTTGCTTATTTTTAGTTTATAAAAGTAAAAAAAAAAAAAATGTATAGTTTTTTTTGTTTATAAACCACAAAAATAAAACAAAAAAAGCTTAAAAAAATATAATAAACAGGCCTTGAGAAATTCACATTGTTAAAACTCTTATTTGGTGTTTAAGCATTAATTTTTTTCGGATAAAATAAGAAAAACAACTCGGCAATAACAAGGAGGAGTTAGGGGAAAACTCAAACCTACGTAAGGTGATGAGGACCAGCCCTATCCCTCGTTAGTACTTAAACATTCTCATTACTATAGGATTCTCTTTTATTCAAAAAAGATAAACAAAGGTGTATTTTGTGAAAAATAGTATTATATTTCCTACAAGCAACCGATACTTTCGCGTATGCGACCATTCTTCATTTTCGCAAGCGCGGGCCATAGCGGATGAATTCCATCTAATTTTGACTGATTATCGTTTTCAAGAAATACCTTTAATGATTTCCATTTTTAAATATTTGAATAACTCAACAATAATATTAAACAAAAATTCAAAATCATTCAGCACACGTGGCTGAGCGGCAATACCCAGGCACGGCAACACCCACTTATCTTCCAAGTCCCGCCATTTTTATCAGAGCTCCAGAGCTTCTCCTTCAAACCCATGAATATATAAAACCCATGGCTACCAGCCTCTCCCTACCCGCCATTTCAAACTTCCTCACCCCCTTCGATCCTCCAAACCCTAACCCTAACCTCAACCTCCCCAAACCCCACAGATGCCGAATCCCTACTCTCACCCGCTCATCCCTCACGGACCAATCCCTCTCCGCCAAAAGCGACCTCCTCGACCTCATCTCAGACCAGGACCGAGGTCTCAAGACTCAGAACAACCCTTCAAAGCTTTCTGAGATCATCAAAGCCATCGATGCCGTGGCCGTGCTGGGCAGAGATACGGTCACCACCGGTCCTTCGCTCTCTGGCACGTGGAGGTTGATGTGGACTACGGAGAAAGAACAGCTCTTCATCATAAAAAACGCGTTTCTTTTCGGAACGCAGACTGGAGACGTTTTACAGGTTATTGATGTCGAGAAAGGTGCTCTGAACAACGTGATTACTTTTCCTCCTCACGGGGTTTTCCTTGTTCGGTCGACTATGGAAATTGCTTCACCTCAGAGAGTGGATTTTAGGTATATTTTGATATTTATTTGTCGTAATTGTGATCATGTGCGTTTGATAGGAAGTTTGTTTGTGTTGATGTAATGTGCCAATATGCACGGCTGCCAAACAGTCCTCTAAACTATTTTGGTTGTGTTAGAAGTTAATTAGAGTTAGCTTATGTAATTAGAAAAACTGAGGCAGTGTGTAAGCTGCCCCGTTTAGCCCATTTCTTTCCCTGATTTACTGCTGAAAATCAGATTTGGTGTTTTGTGTGTTTGAGCTTTGGTTTCATATGTAATGTTTACATAGTTGCTGCAAATATAAACCCAACAGAAATTGGTATCAGAGCTTGGTTCATGCAGCAGCTGTGTTTGAAGAAAGGAAACTGAGAAAAAGGGTTTGTGCAGAGAAAGAGTTGTTTCTGTAGAAAATCTCCATGGCAACATCAAACAACCAAAATATGAGTGTTCAACAGCCATCTATACCAATATTTGCTGTAGAAAACTATGATTACTGGTGTGTGAAGATGAAAACTCGTTTCCAATTACAAGGTTTATGGAGCTTTGTAGAAAACAAGTATGTTGAATCCCATCATCGACAACACGAACTCAAGCACAAGAGGAGCAGTTAAATGAGAGCAAAAGAAGGGATGCTAAAACCCTTTTCTTCATCCAGCTAGGACTCTCTGATGAGTTATTTCTAAGGATTATTGAAGCCATTAAAGCTAAGGAAGCTTGAGACATTCTTCAAGAAGAATTTCAAGGAAACCAAAAGGTAAGAGTTGTTAAACTCCAAACGCTTAGAAGAGAGTTAGAAAATTTAAAGATGAAGGAATCTGAAACTTTGAATGATTACTTCTCTAAAATCAAAGAAATTGTTAACCAAATGAAATCGTATGGTGAGAAACTTGAAGAAAGGAGAATTATTGAGAAAATTCTAGTTAGCTTACTAGAAAAATATGATACCATGGTGGGTATTATTGAAGAAACAAAGAACATCTCTGAAATGAGCGTTCAAGAATTAATTGGTTCCTTGAAAGCTCATGAAGAATGGTTATTGAAGCATTTAGATAGACCTTTTGAAAGTGCATTTCAATTCAAAATTAATGTAAACTCAAAAAGTCTTGGGGAATCATAAAGTGGTGAACAAACAAAATGGGAATCATCAAGAGGTGGAAGACAAGGAAGAGGAAGGAGTTCAAGAGGAAGAGGAAGAGGAAGAAATTCAAACGGAAGAGGTAGAAGTAACAATTACGAAGGAGGCTCAAATGTTGAAGAAAATACAAGAAGGTGTAGAATTTGGAACAGTCATCTTGAGATAGATTGTTGGTTTCAGGGACAATCACAATGTTGCAAATGTAAGAATTTTGGGCACCTACAAAAGGCTTGCAAAGTTAAAAGTAATCAGCAAGCTAATTTCTTTTGTTTTATGCTTGTCAAGCAGGCTCGGAATGCAATAATAATATTTGGTACATTGACAGTGATTGTAGCAATCACATGACTAGAGATAAGTCCATTTTCTTGGACATGGATACTTCGTTTAATTCTCAAATAAAGATGGAAAATGAAGCATTGGTGAATGTCAAAGGGAAAAGAACCATTAGAGTTGAAACCAAGAAGGGGATGAAGCTAATTCAAAATGTGTTACTTGTTCTGGACTTGGAGCAAAATCTGCTAAGTTTTGGACAGCTTGTAGAACATGGATATTTAGTCCATTTTGAAGCTAATAGTTGTGTCATTTATGATAGAAATGATACAAGTCAAGTTGTGGCAAAAATTCAAATGGAGAAGAATCGAAGTTTCTCACTTACATTCAATTATGCTAAGAATGTTGTTTTAAAGGCTCGTGTGCAAAATGAATCATGGTTCTGGCATCAAAGACTTGGACACTTGAACTTTTATAGTCTCAAGTTGCTTCACCAAAAGAACATGGCCCACGGTCTTCCCAATATTGAAGAAGTTCATGATGTTTGTGAAAGATGTACACTTAGAAAGTATTATTGGCAACCATTTTTTAAAGGAGTTGCATGGAGAGCTAAAGAAATGTTAAGAGTTAGTTCATACAGATGTGTGTGGTCCTATGGATACTCATTTTCATGCCCAAAATAAGTATTTCATTCTTTTTATTGATGACTACACAAGGATGACATAGCGTCTTTTATGAGGGAAAGATCCAAAGTGTTTACAATCTTCAAGAAATTCAAAAGCATGGTGGAGAAGAAAAGTGGGCATTACATAAAGATTTTGAGAAGTGATAGAGACAAAGAATACAACTCCAAGGAGTTTGATAAATTTTGTGAAGGTGAAGGTATAGAAAGGCAATTAACGGTGCGATACACTTCACAACAAAATGGAGTATCCAAGAGAAAGAATCAAACCGTGATGGAGATAGCCAAGTCCATGGTGTATAAAAAAGGCTACCAAAGATATTTTGGACTGAAGTTGTTTCCACGACTACTTATTTGATAAATAGATGTCCTACTAAAGCTATTTGGAATCAAACTCCCATAGAATATTAGAGTGGGAGAAAACCATCAGTGAAGCAGCTTAAAGTATTTGGATGTGTTTGCTATTCTCAGATTCCAAAGGAAAGAAAAAAAAAATTAGATGAAACAATTGAGCAATGTATTTTTGTGGGGTATAGTAACAAATCCAAGGGCTATCGACCGTATAGCTTGAAGAAAAATCAGATTATAATCAGCCGAGATGTGTTTGATGAAAATGCTTTATGGAATTGGTAGCAAGGCAAAGTTGAGAAGCAAACTATCCTAATTGATGAGGAGCAAGAAAATTTAGCTCATGAAGATGAAGAAAATGGAGATTCACCTCAATCCTCATCAAGGGCAGTCTCATTATCCTCTTCTAACTCTTCTCCAAGTACAAGTGCAAGCTCAAGTTCAAGCTCAAGCTCTAGCTCATTTTCATTGAGCTCAACTCCAAGAAAAATGAGAAGTTTGAGTGATGTGTATGCTAGATGTAATTTTTGTATCGTGAAACTTAAAACTTTTGAAGATGCAATCAAAGACGAAGCATGTAGGAAAGCTATGGAGAAAGAAATCAAAGTTATTAAAAAGAAAAAAACTTGGAAACTAGTTGAAAAACCAAAACACAAGGAGATCATTGGTGTGAAGTAGATTTACAAGGTGAAGCTGAATTCAGATGGGTCATTTTAAAGAAACAAGGCAAGGTTTGTTCCAAAAAGATAGTCACAATAGCCTGGAGTTGATTTTCAAAAAAATTTTGCTCCGATTGCTCGACTCGACACCATTCGAGCTCTCATTGCATTAGCAGCCCAAAAAGATTGGTGATTGTATCAACTTGATGTAAAATTTACCTTATTGAATGAAGAAGTTTATGTTAATCAACCCCAAAGGTTTGCCACCTAAGGAGAAGAAAATAAGGTCTACCGATTGAAGAAAGTATTGTATGGGTTGAAGCAAGCTCCAAGAGTATGGTACAACCAGATTGATTCTTATTTCAATGACAATGGGTTCAAGAAGAGTAAGAGTGTGCCAACCTTATATGTGAAAACTCATGGTAAATCAATTCTTATTGTTGCTTTATATGTTGATGATTTATTGTTTTCCTGAAATAATGAAAAAAATGATTGAAGAATTTAAAATTGAGATAATGAAGAAGTATGAAATGAGTGATATGGGGCTATTACATCACTTTCTTGGATTGCAAATTTTTCAAGATGAAGATGGTGTGTTTATTTCACAAAAGAAGTATGCTGAAAATGTTTAAAAGAAGTTTGGGATGAATAGATGTAAGCCAATGGCTACACCCCTTGTGGTTAATGAAAAACTTATGAAGGAAGATGGAGAGGAAAAAGTTAATGCTACTTTGTATAGAAGTTTGAAAAAAGTTGATGCTACTTTGTATAGAAGTTTGGTTAGAAACTTGTTGTATCTCACAGCCACAAGGCCGCATATTATGTATGCTGCTAGTTTATTGTCCAGGTTCATGAATAGTCCCAGCCAAAGTCATTTTGGTGCTGCAAAAAGAGTCCTAAGGTATGTTCGAGGTACAACTAATTATAGCATCAAGTATAGCAAAGGTTTTGAGCTGCAACTGAAGGGGTATTGTGATAGTGATTGGGCGGCTGTGTGGATGATATGAAGAGCACATCAGGTTATGCTTTTTCTTTGGGTTATGGAGTATTTTATTGGGCATCGAAGAAATAACAATTGGTTGCACAATTATTTGCAGAAGCTGAATATGTTTCAGCTGCAGCGGCAACCTCTCAAGCAATTTGACTTCAAAGAATACTTGAAGATATTGGGGAAAAATAAGATAAAGGAATTGAGCTGTATTGTGACAACAAATCAGCTATTGCCATGGCAAAGAGCCTTATTTATTATAGTCGCACAAGACACATTGCAATCAAGCATTATTTCATTGGAGAAGCCATTGAAGTGCAGCTTAAATTTTGCAGGTCAGATGAACAAGTTGCAGATATATTCACAAAGACTCTTTCTAAAGAAAAATTTCAGTATTTCAGAGAACTACTTGATGTTATGGAGCAGGACATTAAAGGGGAGAATATTGATGTAATGTGCTAATATGCACTGCTGCCAAACAACCCTCTAATCCATCTTAATTCTAGTTGTATTTTGGTTGTGTTAGAAGTTCATTAGAGTCAGTTTATTTAATATAGAAAAATTAAGGCAGTGTGTAAGCTGTCCTGTTCAGCCATTTCTTTCCCTGTTTTACTGCTGAAAATCAGATTTGGAGTTTTGTGTGTTTGAGCTTTGGTTTCCTATGTAATGTTCACATAGTTGCTGTAACTATAAACCCAACAGTTTCTTGTTGCTTTTACTTTTATTTTGATAACTCGACAAATTTGGAATAATTCAGACCTTGTTTGCAATATTTGGATAAGTTGATAAACTATTTTAAGTATACAGGTAATCAGTAAGCTTAGTCACTTTATGAAAAGATCATTTGATTTAGAACATTTGTGGGGAATTCCTTTATTGGTAATAGTTTATTTTATTTTTTCTGGTACTATCTTAACGATTTCAAGACTTGGGTGGTGTAGTTATATCAGTTGTAATGTGGGTTTTGCAAGGTTTACAAGTGCAGTTCTACGTGGGGAGAATTGGGAGCTTCCATTACCACCATTTGGGCAGGGGTGGTGAGTGACTGATCCTTTTTATTTTGATACAGAAGCATTGAATAATGATTGTTATTATAAAGTGAGTTTTGATATTTCATTCATTGTACTCTTTAGTCTTGAAGGTGATCTCCGGTCCTTTCACTTGGTTGTTTCTTTTTTTGTATTTTCAATTCTCTTGTTCGTTGATATGAGGACATGTCGTCAATTGCCTTGTATTATGCTTTTCTCACTTAATTCCTTATCTTTTCTTCGTGGAGGAGGGAGATGGCGTGGGCGTGGGGCGGAGGATAAGGAAACACTGGTCCATTGATATATTTGGTTGATTCTAAAGAATCATTTACAATATTGCTCATTTTGTCATTTGAAAGAAGCAAGAAAGCGGTCTACAAGATTGCTCAATTCATGTGCTTAAAATTATTTTTATATCGCACATACTTAAAGAAGTCTCAATGCATTGAAGAGCTTATTATGCTGTTAGTTTTGCATTCAAACAGGTTAGAGTATCAGGTAAACAACATGGCAGGATTAGTTGGCTGTTATTTAGATGGATTTGACATTTTGCTTATTGTGGGCCTATATTTTAAAGTAAGTAATAAACTACCATGTCACTTTCTCTCTACCTGAACTGATGCCTTTTGGGCTCTCCGTTGTACATGTTATGTTTTGGACTCAGATTGCATAATCTTTTGTAATAGTTAGTCACTAGTTTGCAGTGCACAAATAACCTCGGCTGGCTTTCTTTAATGCTGTACCCTCTACCAGTTGAAGATATTATATCCCCTCTCGTTATCATGATTTTTTTAACTGTTTTTACCATTAGTTTAATGCTTTTATATGATCATTTACACCTAATAAGTAACGTGTTATAATTGAGAGTTGTCTGATTATATTTATTCAACGTTATATGAGCATCCTTGTTACATAATGTTTTTGACTAGAGACTTATTCCTTATTGTTTTTAGCGATTCCTCGTTGTCAATGACCATTGTTATTATTCTTGCTTGTTTTACTTTCATTTGTTTTGTTTTTTTTTTTATTCCTTTCTCCTTGGGTGAATTTGCGTAGTTATTATTATTTTTTCCACTTATGATTAGAATCAAAGATATCTTATTTCTATAGGTTTGAGTCTGTGTACCTTGATGATGAGATTCGAGTTGCAAAGGATATTCGCGGAGACTATTTAGTTGTCGATCGAGCTCCTTATAGTTGGAAGGAATGAAGGCGAGACTTATACTTCTTTATTGCATCCATCGATTTTCTTTTGGTAAGTCATCATACTATAGTCAGAACTCAAGCTTCATTTGCTAGGAGGATAGGGGAGGAAGGAGATTGGGGGACTGGGGAAGGAAAGTGGATGGAAAGAGAAAAAAAGGAAGATGAGAGTTTTGCTTTGGGCTGGCCTTGCCATTCTGAATTCAAGTGGATGGAAAGGAGGCAAAGAGTGGAACTTTTACTTTTTACAGTTTGTCTCTTCAAACTACAGATTGTGTAAACATGTATAAGAGAGCAGTAACTTTTACCTTGGTTGAAAAAGTTAATCTACTGTAGTTTGTTTTAATTGAAATTTCCTTTCCACTTTCATGTGGGGCTCTTTTAAAACCAATTTGATCAAAGACTCCCATGTCCAGTGTATAAAACAAATGAAGCATGACTCCAGTTCTAGGAGAGATCTCAAATGATATATATGTAAGAACAAAAGGGAATTTTTTTTTCTTGGTGCCACGTGTTTATGTTGCTCATAAACTTATAGAGCTAAAATCTATAAATTCTTTCTTCTTTTTTTATTTTTATTTTTTATAATCTATGTTAGTTGCTATCTCCCATTAATTGGACTCACTCCATTTTTGTCTAGTGGATTGAACAATGATGTTGCTCATCAAAATGATTTTGACGGAGACTTGATGAAAGTGGAAACAAGCTACTAATTGGAACAAGTAATAGGACATAAGCTTCCTTGAGTGAGGTAAAAGTTACTATTAAGTAAAAAATATTGTTCCTATGGAGAAATAGATAATGTTATGAGAAGAGATGATATTTATTCTAGATGGTTTATATTGGATCCCCATTATGGGAGTAAGGGAAATTAAAGCCTTGTAATAATGGCCCGTTGATCAAGGCTATTACCCTTGAGAAGGTGAATACTGAACAAAATGGGGATTCATATATAATGTGTATTGATCAATTCTATCCTATCTTTCACCGACTTCTTTAATATTGGAGAAGTTGGGGAATTGAATTTAATTTTCCAGGGAAGGCAATGTTTCACCCTTATATAATATAATGGACTGATCTGATTTTGAAGACTTACTAGAAAACTTTGTCTAAGGCTGAAATTTGTGGTGCTGTAGCTGTTGCTGGCTGTTTTTATAACTTTTGTCCAAATTTCACAAGAGCATTTTGTAAATTATAGGGCCCTCTATCAAATACATTACACCATGGAGTTGATGACTTAAGCATCTCACTGTTGAAGAGCTTTTGCCTCTTAACCAGCAATTATTTAAAAAGATGATTACAGGAATAAAGAACATTTTTCAGTTGTTGCAATACTTTTGTGAGTTCACACAAAAATATTTAATCACCTTGGCGAATCAAAGTGACTTGATCACAATGGGTAGATTACTTTTATCCTTATCAACAGGGGAGGGGGTAGACAGTTAGATTGGTTTTATCATGAATTTGTATTGTATAGAGATTATGTCAATCTTGAAACCCTGTGTTTGCAAAGCATGGCTTAAGAATATTTCAGTTGCCATTTGGCGCATCAAGAGATAAAACTTTAATTACCTTTTTATCTCTTTGGCATAACTGAAGTTCTGTGAAGGAAAAAGAAAATGTGGTGTCAAAATGTGTTTGCTACTAACATGTGTCCCTTATTTCTATTTTTTTTTTCTTTCTTGTACTTCAGTTGTGTGATTTGATTCACCTCATGCTGTTAAATTTCTCCCCATGACCAGTCATACCGTGTCTTCTGATTTTCACTTTGCAATCATGTTCATGATGTTAAAGTTGCAAATGGCTTGCAAAGGGTTTTTAGAGAGATTGATTAGTTGATGCCAATTGAAAGAAAATAAACAAATAGTATACTATGCAGCTCTTTGTTTCTGTTATCTCCCCAGTTAGTCTATCCATGCTTGGATTTTTTGGGTGCCATTGCAGTATCATGGCCCCAGTTGCACTGCTTTTAGCTAACTATGGGTCAAACTGCAGCAGCTATCCATACTGTGAAATCTGTGGAGTCCTTACATGGAAATCTTTATTTGCGTCGTAGAATTCTTTTATTTTCTGAGACCTTGTCTGAGTCCAAGTGTTAAGGTACGGAATGTTTTGGATTTTGGTTTGTATTACTTTTTATATAGAAGAGACTATCAAATGAGTGCTATAACTTAAACCTGATACTATATAGTACTTAAAATGCAGGGCGATCCTTTAGTTCTTTCCTTCCTTATGTCATTCTCTCCTCGCATAAAGATGTCTAATAAGTAAGAACAGAGGTTCTAGCATTTGAGGGATGACGTGGAATCATATGAAGTACTAAGCATGGTCTATATGGATTTATTTTCCTCACCTTTGCCTTTTCCTCTTGTTTTTCTTTTCTTTTATTTTGTTTTTCCGGTAACACTATTGTCTTGTTGAAATTGAGTATTCTCAGCACTCACCTACAGCTTACTCCATTGGTCCTCATTTTCTGATCTTAATTAATTCTCTAACCTAGCCGTCTCTCTGTCTCTCTTTGTCTATTAGAGACTTTTTCTCTATGAGAAGTAATTAACTGCTCTTTTGAGTGGCATCACGTGCTCTTTTATTTCTTGCTTGAGGCAAGCTAAATGTCTTGCTGGATTACAAGTTCTAAAACATTGGCATTGCAACAGGGTTTAATAGTTTTCCAAGATATTGGCACATCTACTTTTCTCACCAAATTATGATAATTGTAAAATGTCCAATATGAGCATTTCAAATCTTTATACCTAGATGATGATATTAAAGTTACAACAGATATCCATGAAGATTAATCAGTTGTTGACTGTGCTCCATATGAATGGAAAGAATGAGGTTCTTTGACTAGTCTCTAGTTTGCCCCTTCAATATTTCCTTTGTTACTTTTGTTCACTGCTGTCATTGATATTGGTAAATTTGTTGAAGTACAAAGTTTTCTCGCTTGAATTCCTTGAACTCAACACATAGCTCTTTAAAGCCGGCTTCCTTTCTTTGGAAGGTTTCTTTCAAATGGCACTTATATATATTGTCTTCTTTTTACTGAAAAGATTTGTTGTCATTTGGTTTATATTATAGGAACTAAGAATGCGTGTAGTGTATTATTTCGGAATAGTAGCACTGGAAGTGATTCTAGGATGTGCATTATGGTCATAGTTTCTTCCTCTCTTTCTCCTTTTTTGACTGGATATTTAATCTCTTTTGCATGCTGCTTTTCCAGAGACAAGCCAGGTTTAGATACTCACTAACCTTATGTCATACTTGTATTCAATAATAATTGCACAGAAATATCAGAATCATAATGTTTCGCTACTGAACATGTTAAAAAAGTGGGTTGTTGGACTTACTAAATTTGCTCTGCAAATTGCTTATTTAAATCTCTCCCTCTGACTCAATCTGGGTACTATTCCTTAATTCCTTGTGTGAGTTGATATATACAAATGACAATTCTTTCTTGGCATAGTAGCAATTGATAACTAGCAAAGAAAGCTTGGCACAGGGTTGATCATCATGATTTAGGGTCTATGTTATTAAACTCCCATTGGTTCCAGTGGTGAAGTCTTAGTGCATGTTTCGTCTTCCTAGATTCTCAGCCTTTTTTGCAGGAGCTTGAATATCATCTTCACTAGCACCAGGAGTTGTGCTTTTTGGAATAGGAACAATACTATTAGGCTCGGTGTTGGGAGGACCATTTAAGGTACTTCCTCTTGGTGCTTTGTCTTCCTCATTTGAATGTACATTTACTCAAGAATTTTCACAGTTTGTTTTCTAGAGATAAAATATTAACTGGGTTTTTGTCTTCTCCTTATCCTTACTCTTTCAAATCAAGGGATTTATATCGATGAAATCCAAACCCCATGATTTGGGACCATCACATGCCCCACATGGGTTCTCTATTGTGTTCTGTTAGTTCTGCTTTTGTTCAATGATGCAATGCTTGATTTTATCTGTACCTCTATCAGAGCAACCCAAAAAAGAGAAGTGGAGGAGAGAGGCGAGTTTAGAGGACTGAGTAACACATTAACTCTCCCAACCATCATCATTTAATTTCTCTAGTCCTTATGCAGTCACAGCTATTGCATTAGTTCCTCACATCTCTTAGTGTGAACTTACAGGTATGAGGGAGTGATGATAGTGGTGAGTTAGACTAGCAGAAAATCTACTGCAAATAGTACTGCTCTGATGGTAGATTGGCTTTTAGTGCATTTGTTTGATATTATGTTTGCATCATTGTACCCTTCCTACTTGCATGGTTATGGTACCTGAACTTGGCATTAAGGGCTTGATAAGCTCATGTATTGTGCAATGTGCATTGTCATCTCCATTCTTAAACTGCTACTTTGGCTGGTTTCTTTATCTCTTTTAACTCTTGAGTGCCGAGTCACTAGGGAATTTCATGTGCCATTGGCTAGGTTCATAAAGTTTGAACCAGTTGGGTGGATTGATCAGGCTGGTAGTGTCAACTCAACTCCTCTGGCTGGGTAGGAGATCAGTTGACTGGGGGAAGCCTTTCCTAGTCAATGCTTCCACAACCTTGATGAAGGTAGGAATTTATTTCAAGTTTTGGCATGTGCACCAAATGACTTTATTCGTTCATTGGTGATGAGGGAGAACCTGACCAAAGGCAGGGCTTTTCGGACCTACTACTAACAAGTAAATTCTCTGGGAGGCTGGTAAACACCCCAATCAACCAACATCAGGTAAATCACAGCCGGTCTAGGCAGGCAGGAGACCTCAATTTGGCTCGCCCCTACTTTTCGTCCCTTTTCCACTAGACCAAACCAACCTTTAGAGCTTGTGTGGAACTTGGGATGGGATGGGATAGGAAGAGAAGGGGAAGAAAAGAAAAGAAAAGAAAAGAAAAAAAATAAAGAATAAGTATTTTTTTTTATCTTTTTGATTTTATAAAGAAAATAAAAAAAATAAAAAGAAAAAAAAGAAAAAGAGATAAGATTGATTTAAATTTTTTCATCCTTTTCGCTTCTCTTTTTTTTTTTTTTTTTTTCCAAACAGGCTTTTAGCGGTTTTTAGAACCCAGGGATCCACCCATCCAAATCTTTTGGTGAGCCCCTACAGCAGTGGTGTGAATCACATGATTTGCAGGCGATGGCCCACCCAATTGATCATGAAATTGCATTGAAACATCGGATAGGGATCAACATAATGATAGGTAGGGATGGACCCCAACTTCATTTGGACTTTAAACGTGGCTCTTAAAATTCTTGAGAATGTCTAGCCACCGTCGCGGTGGTTGGATAGCGTCTGTCCACATCAAGTAGGCTCCACTAATTGACCCACTGGCTAGCATTTTCCAAAATTCTTTGGTACCCACCATTTTCCAGAAATGTAGTGGACATCGGTGTACGGGATAATTACCTTGAGAGGCTTTGGCAAAAAGGCTAGGGGTTGCTCTTGTGGGCCTACGTGAGATTCATGGAGGGCCTAAAGATATCCTCTTTGGTTTCTTTTTAAAGATTTTTGTTTTCATTTTTTGTGTTTTTAAAAAAATAACGAAACGTTCAAAAATACTATTTTTTTTTGTAGTGTATTTAATTTCATAATTATTTTCTAAAATTGGGTCTCAAAAACACATTTCGGAAGCCATTTGTCAAACTTTTTTTTCTTTCTATAATCAAATTTCTTTTCCCGTTTTGTGTTTGAAAAATTAAAATTTCCAAACCGAAACCAAAATTATGAGAAGTAAAAAAAGGTGGGGCAGGCCTCAAGAGCGATGGGTGGATGTGGGCTAATGTTTATATACCAAAAAGAATTGATTTGAAGACATTTTATTTTTTTTTCTTCTCTTAAGTGAGAAAATGACAAGTGATAGCATGCTTTATTTGATTTCTGGAAGAAACTACCTCGAAGTAACAGCTTGGTTCATATCACTATTTTTGTCGATATTATATACTTGGGGGTAGAGTTGAAAAATGAATCAAGTTATTCGAGCTCCACTTATGTTTGATTTGTTAAAAATTCTTGATTCATTATATTAACAAATTTGTAGTTTATTAATTTTTTTTAGCTCGGTTTTTATTTTTTTCTACCCTTACTTGTATAACAATAATTTTTTTTCTCTTTTCTCATCTCCATCTTTTCCAAAGAAGAAGAAAGGATAACACCATCTTTTCTTTTCTTCTCGGAACTCAAGAGGAACAAAAGAGAAAGGACAAGAAAATAATGATTTTCCTTTCTGCCTTTGTTTGATTGGGAGGAAAGGGGAAAAAAATTTAAAGAAAGAAAATTTAAATAGGAGGGAACAGTATTGATAACCTTTCTCAGATATCCTTTCTCTTCATTTATTTCTCTCCCAACTTAAAAAGTTATTGTTTCTTTTCTCTTCTACCCTAGCTAGTTACCCAGACTAGTCTATGACTCGAGGATGAAAGATTTACAGAATTTATTGATAAACTTGAAGAAGGGAGAGTAAGAAGGTGGTGGACTTCATCTAAATTGGGTTTGTTATGGATTAGGAGAAACTTACCCAACTCTGTGTAGTCAAACGGGTATTTATACACAATTTTATAGGATGGTGTATTGAATCAAAACCTTTTAGAAAAGTTTATTCTTACAGAATTTTTGTACAAACAATTCTACTTGAATGATGTGACAGTTGTATTTTTTAAATTATGAGTTGATATAGTGCGTGTTTGGGTCTAGAATGAAAGGACTACAATCAAAACCTTATAGTGCGTGTTTGGGTATTTTATAGTTGGTATTTGTTGATATTTGTATCAACAAATATATTCTGTATGTATCATAGTTATCAATATTGTATCAATCATAAAACACTACAAAGAATGATGAGTTTGGTACCTGTCAAGGTATTGGCTAATATTGGATGTTGTGTAATTTATTCTAAAAAATTTTATTTTTCTTGTATTTGCTGATTATTTTCTATTAAATCCTATGTTAAATATACATTAAACAATTAATATGTCTTTAAATATGTTTAAATATATTCTTAGGTTAGATAACATGTTTATATTATATTTTTGTAAATAAATATATGTTTTCATAAATATATAATACATATAGGGATAAATCCAACACAGCACTTGATAATGCACAACTATCGGTACATGCTGTATTAATAGTCGGTATAGCATTTACTCAAACTTTTAGTTTAAAATAAAATAGTTATCATGATGATTATTAATTATAAAAATGTCTTCACTACTTAATTGTGGTGAGATTTTCTATATAATTTTTTTGCAAGATTAGCATGTGTGTAGTCTAATATTCTCTAGACCTATAAAATGAATAAGAGAGAGAGAGAGAGAGAGTTAAAAATGGGGGTTGAACCTTTGTTAGATCAGCTCCTATATTTTTATTTATAAGGGCTGATCTAACAAACAAAACTATTTGAGCTTTACTCATGTTCGCTCATTAAAAATATGTTCGTGATGGGTTTATTATATAAATGAGTCAAGTTTGAATATATTCTATAATCTATTAATTTTCGAAGTTTGGTTGGCTTGAACTCGACTCAATAACTTCATATGTATTCTAGATTATATGAAACCAAACTACTAAAGCTTGACTTTTTTGAGATCTATTCAAAAGATAAACAATTCAAATTTAAACATATTTTAAAGTTCTTTAACTTTTAAAAATCAAATTTAAACAATTTATTACTTAGCTCCACTTTACTCGTTTTTACTTGTATCTTGGTTAGGCGGTTATGAGAAATGAGAAGAAAGCTATACCGTACTGTATAAGTCTGCAATTTTATATGGACAAAGTCTTAGTGTCTAATTTTGGATTGGGATTGTATAAGAGTACCAAAAATATATTCCAAGTAAAATATAAGGGATTTCATTAAATTGTTCAGAGAAGGGGGGCTTTGGCACAGCAGGTTCAAAACATGAAAATGACATCGTCTTTGCATGTGGGGTGAGGTAATTGTAGACATCTAATTCTTTCCGGACCCACAACGGCGCAAGCCTAGACATTGAATTGTTCAAATATTTAGTTATGAAAATGGCACTATCAATCAAGGTGCTCCTTATCGCCCTTCAAGTAATTGCGTTCAAAGAAATTTGTATCTTGCTCATTGTTCTATAAGTCCCCCAAATTAATTTTTTTTAAATTCCTATCATACTTGCATGATTCATTGCGTAACTAAAGTTGATGGAAAACAATAAACTAAGATAGATTCGAATCTAAGTTGATGTGTTGGGTGACAATGATAGAACAATGTTTGGGAATTAGAACAAAATTTTGAGAGGTGGGCATTGGAGTTTGGGGCATGATGACTTTTTTGCTCTTTTGATTTAATTTTTCTCTTCCCTTGTGGATGCTTACCTATGCATATATGTGATCCAATTGGGAGTGAGTGACCCCTTTAATGACAATGTCATTTTCACGTTCAATTAGTCCACACATTACAACAATTGAAAGGTGAAATGTCAATTATTTTGGTAACCAAATTTGTCACCACCTTATTAATAGGTCATTTGACTTATTTTAGCGCGTCATTCCTAGCACAACCTTGATTAACACTATCATCGTCGGTGGTGGTGTCGTTGTTGGCAGTGGGTGCCACCACCACTCCTAGTATCGTTGTCTCCACCACCACTACCATCATAGTTAGGTTACTAGCTAGCTCGTCCTCCACAATCACTAGTATCATTATTAGTGGATTACAACAGAAAGGTAATCCTGTGCATGAAACTCTTATTACTATCAGGTCTAAAGAGAGTCACACGTTCACAATTTTCTCCCATATCCGGAAAGGATGTTTCCATGTTGTAGATAACATCTAGTAATTTGGACATCATTCTTGCAATTGAAGCTAGTGTACTTGTAGAGTGGGTTAGACTTTGATGGGGTGACAATAATGGTAGTTAAGTTAGTTAACAAACCTAGTAGGGGTTAGATATGGATGACAAGAACATTAATAAAATTTTAGGCACTTGTCGATGACGATTTGACTTCCCCACCCTGTCCACCAAGCAAAAATACCAACTCAACTGCCTCAACTTGTCCTCTAGGCCTCCATCAGCTGCACTGCAAATTTTTTAGACCTGTGACATACAAATTTTTTAGACCTGTGACATATTCGTCCGTGTAAAGAAGTTCCAATACTCTTTATTTAGAATTAAACTATTACACATTTGCCAAGTTGGTTTTGCAATGTAATATCACACACATGAATGAATGTGACAATTGTTAGAAACAAAGAGTGGGACTCACCTCGATAAATGTACGCAGAACACATTTACTCATGTTTAAGAATGAGAAAATACAGTGAGAAATAGAATAAAAGCTACCTATCATGAGTCAAGTTAAACTAAATGTTCAACTTTGAAGTTGAAATTATTGGGGGTCTTGTTCCAAGACTTTGAAACCATGTCATCGTCATGCCTCAGACTAGTGGTTTTACAGTAAATCTCTAGCCAACCTTCATGCAAGAAATCTTTTCTTAACATTAAGTGTGTTGGTACTAGAGAGAAATAAGAACTCCAATAATTTCTTTGTTCTCAAAGCCTCCCAATTTCTAATTCTAAGCTTTTTTTGGTTTCTTCCCAAAAGGGCATACTTCTAAGTCTATACCCTAACATTATGAGATGTCTTAAATTTTTGAATGAGATGTCTTAAATATGATTGCTGGATTGAAAGGGGATAATCGGGACCCTCTGATTTAGTATACCTCCCCCATGATGGTTTTTACTTTATAAAATCTTGTTCCCTTATTTTTGTTATTAGAAAAAAAAGGGGTCCCGTTTGGGGTTAGCTACTAATGCAGTGCTTTTCAATTATGAGTTTTGTAGAGAGGATGTCGATTTAAAGAGGTTTGGTATTGTTTCGTTATTGTGCTTTTAATAGAGTTTTCACTAAAAAAGTGTTCTCCAACAATCATGGTCCCGTTCTGGATTTTTTAAAGTTTTTTTTGGGTTTATAAGCAAAACAGTTAATTTTTTTAAAATTTTTTATTTTCCTACTTGTCTTAGCTTATAAAAACAAAAAAAATTAAAAAAATTTTAAAATTTTATTTATAAGCAAAAAAAATAAAATAAAAAAAATTATATCAAACGGGCTTTTTTAAAATTTTATTTATAAGCAAAAAAAATAAAATAAAAAAAATTATATCAAACGGGCTCTTCGTATTTAAAAGTCATAATAGTTTGATAGTAAAAACTAAATGTATTGTAAAATGCATTTAACGTAGAACTACTTTCAAATTAGCTTTAAATTTTGATCTACTCATATTATAGAATTATGAAAAACACATGTCACATCCCATTTGTATAAAAAGTTTCTGTATTATACGTTGAAAGAAATTAAAGTCCATTTCCAACTAATCGAACTCTCTCTATAATTTTTTCAACCAAACACATCAATGACTGACTCTTGAAAATTGTGGGCTCAACCAAACACAACATTTTCTATTACATTTACTAGTGCTTGACTTTACCAGGCATTCAATCTTAATTATCATAGAATCCCTTACATAAATATAAAAAAACTTCCAATAAAAAATCTAGAAATTGCAATTCTGCCCCTAAGGGAACAAATGGAATTAGGATGTGAATTTCTTAAACATGAAGTTGATGAAAGGGGCTGGGCCCCACATGATGCTTATCAATTTCATATCGTTGCCGTTGTATACCACACCGTATGCTCGCGTGCACCTCCGATCTTACCCGTTGATGGGTGAGCTGCTTTTTTCATCTATGGCAGAAAATAAAAGTAGTCCGTTTTGAAAAGTAGAAATTACCGGTTGGCCGTCATGGCTTGATCGGACGGTTGAGATCAATTATTGTTGCGTGGTTTACAAACATAAAACAATATGATACACTTGAATATCCCCTTCGCTTATTTTAATTATGATGTTGTGGACTTCTGATTATAGGTTTAACAAATACACTAGTGTACTTTGGATTTGTGATATTCCTCAATTCCCCACCACAATTCATGAAATGACAAATGCGTCCTTCCTATATGACGACAAGAAGAACAAGTGTGAAGTTGACTATTTACTTTTTTTTTTTTTTATTACTATTTTACCACTTCCCCAATTTCGAGAACTTCCTACTCTCTTTGGGGGAGCGTGTACAACACTGGCAAGTTGTTGATAAAGGCAAGTTTTGTGTGAGGCAGAATTACTAATTGACGGAAAGTGTTAAATATGGTAATTTATATAGATTAAGACTCCTCGCACTAGAGAACACGGCTAGACATATGGGAATGGATGGACTCTAACACTAATGTTTTGAGTTTGGAATTTGATAATTTTGTTAGGATTAAATTGTAAGAAATTTTTTTGTAAATTTTCTAGTTCTAATGTATTGGCTTGCCTTTGATCAATTGAGAAAAGAATTAGTTGAGATACGCGTAAGTTGAATCGAACATTCTTATCTGTATTTCGATCCAAGATGAAGGAATGTGAACAAGTCTTGTCATCAAAAGTTAAAATTAAACTCAAACAAGATTATGACATATTTTGGTGTAATATATAAACTTTTTTTTAAAATTTATAATAACTTGACAATTTATAAACTATTAATTTTGAATTTTAATGATGCGTGGCAACTTTATGAATTGGACTGAAAATATCTAGTTCAAAACTAGAATAGGAGTGGATCTCAATCCTATTTATATTTATTAATGCGAGTCTCACAACATTATCTAATTTAATCAAATTACACGCTTGATTGAACTATAAAACTTTTAGGATGAGATGATTTTTTATTGAGTCATAGTTATTGATGATCATACTTGAATTTAAAAAAAGAAAAAAACAAACGTAGAGTAAGTGAGATATGTGATAAGGGAGGAAGAATATGAGGGTCATAGCAATTAAAAAGGAATTAAAACAGATTGGTAATAGGTAGGAATATGAGAGGGGAATTTGCTGACTTAAAAAGGCTAGAAAGCACAACAAGACTTGACTTTAAATGGAGGTTTAAATGTATTCCACAATAAATAATTATAATAAAGACCCTTCAAATGTGAATGCAACACTTTGCAATCCAACAATCTAATTAGAACAACTCTTTACATTCCTCAAAATTGTAGGGTAATGATATACATACAAAAATTGTATAGAATATTGCGTGATTGAGTTTTGAGTCTATCATTTTAAAACAAATATCAATCAAAATACCATTTAATTACACATTTGTCATCTATACATCATTCTGATGCAAGATTTTATATAAAAATTATGAAAGAATAGCATTTTCCAAAGTCATATTATCATTATCATCTTATCTTTCTTAAATCCACTCAAACCGATGTTAATTTCTCTTACACTAACAGAAAACTATATAATGAAGTTGATTAATCATACTATGCTGTTCTATCATACCCTAGGATCAATTACATAGACCTAATGTAGCATGAGCACGTGTTTTGTCTTATGTTAATTAAGCTAAGTTCACTTACCCAAAAATTGGCAAGGTGTCTGCCTGTTAAGAAGTTCCATCAAGTTTCTTTTTTTTTTTCCCAAATGTCCCTACTTGAAAGTTGAAAGCACATGGATTCTAAACATTGGAATTGAATTAGAGATTAAAACTACTTTTAATTGTATATTCAAAACATGGACTTCATGATGCAAACTGTTAGATGTGGACCATTCCCATTCAAAATGAGAGTGTTCTCAGATTTTGGTGGTTATGGCGGTAAAACTCTCATATCCCATTAAAATATAACAAATGGAAAAACCGACACAAAGCGACAAAAGAAAGAAATAGATAGGTAATGTAAAATTTTATCGTAACAAAATTTTTATATAGAATTTCACGTTAGGATGATGTTATGATGGCATTTGTATACTAAAATTTTAAGAATAATTATATTTTATTTCTTTGTAGTTTGAGCAAAATCATAGGACTCTTATGTGATTTAAAAATGAACTTATCACCCCCTGTAGTTTGAATTTATTTGTAAAGTAGATGGAAACAGTTAAATTTAACAAAAATTTCCTAAAGGTATTTTCATCATTTTATATTTTCAAATTAGAACGTTAAAAATGACCATTTAGTGAAATAATAATAAAAAAACACTCGAACGCTAACCCGATATTTTGGCATAAAGGAGCCAAATCATCTTTTTGATATTCTAATTCAGAGAGATAAAATGATAAAAATACCATTATAACAAAATTTTTGTTAAATTTAACGATTTTTAACTATTTTACAGATAAGTTTAAACAACAAAAGAGTCATGTATTCACTTTTAAACCACAGAGTTTATTTGATTTTGGTTAAAATTACAAAAAAATAAAGTATAATTATCTCAAAATTTTATTCGTATTTTAAAATAAAATGTCGCAACTCAAAGTAACAAATGAAAAGCAAACTCACCTTTAGTTGGTAGATTTATGTATGCTTGTTTCGATTATATTTGTCATGATGTAATTACTTTTTATTAATTTAATGAAAAAAAAACTCACTTTTGGAACAAAATTGTAATTTTTCCACATCAATTTTAAGGTTCACATCCCCCCTCCCCCTCCTAACTGAAAACGACTGCAAGCAACCTGTGGTCTACCCTTTGCATTATATATATAAAACTATACATTCATATAATATATATAGGGGATGTAACACCGACTCAAACCATTACCCTTCTTTATAAGTCTCTCTCTCTCTCTCTCTCTCTCTCGTTGGGTTTCTCTTTGTGTTCATTAATTCAAGCTCCAAGAAACCACAACAATGGTGGATCTTCAGACTGTCTGCTGTATGTGTGGTGACGTAGGCTTCCCTGACAAGCTCTTCCGCTGCAGCAAGTGCCATAACCGCTTTCAGCACTCGTATGATCCTTCATAGACATACATATTATATATGTATATATATGATTCGTGATATATCATCATCACTCTCACATATGTATGACATACCCATCATAGAATTTCATGTTCTCTCTCTCTCTCTCTCTCTCTATATATATATATTACCCATCTACACGAAACATCACCCCAACTACCACCACGACGGTCTAAGGAAACATCCTCGGCCTTCCAGTACAACAACCCATCATTATAATGCTTTTCACCCCTATTATTTTATGGTTACCGTAAGACCCATGTGTTTTTATTTTCAATATTTTCAATTGAATTGTGCCAAAAATCTCTTCATGAATTTGGTAGGTATTGCAGCAACTACTACAGCGTATCATCAGAGCCAATTGAGCTATGTGATTGGTGCCAAAGTGAAGAAAGAAGCTCGTCAAGACATGGCAACTCTTCAAAGAAGTCCTCCTCGGCCGGCAATGATTCCGGCGGCACCACCAACAGATCCGAGTACTCCGGCGACAAAATCAAGCAACACGACCGGGAAGAGAGCGCCGAGAAGGGAAAGAATCCGAGCGGTGGTGCGCCTTCGCCACGGCCGACCACCCGCAGGTACAAGCTTCTCAAGGATGTCATGTGTTAGAAATGAAAACGACTGAGTTTTGTTTGGGCTTATGGTTTTCAGTAAGTTGTTATCTAATAATCGAATTTACATATATATATATATATATATTAATCGGGTTTTGCAAATCAGTTTTTAGCCTACTGGATGTTTATTTTGCCACCTCTGCTCACACATTAGAAATTTTAATATGTGATGAATAATTCTATATATGCACTGATTGTGTGTGTGGAGAAAGTATAATTTTCCTAGGAAAGTTGTTATTAACATAATATTAATATGATAGTCTAATGTATTAGGGTGTTGCTGGTGGTTCTAATATATATATATATAATAAACAAGGCTTGGTTGGTTCCATGGCAATGACCCGTTTATCTTGATATGGTTAGGGTTTCTGTATAGGGGGTTGTCTTTGTCACCAACAGGGTTCTAGGTGGGGAGTTGCATACTCACTGCTTTTGTTGAGTCTCTTAAGGAGAATTGAATGCACTTGGATGCCTTTTTTCCCAAAGAATTCATAGTACCTAAAGCTGCAATCTTTTTCAGATTCATTGAAAGTATTTATGAGACCCCTCAATTATTGTTTTTCTTTGGGTAGAAAAAATGAAAAAAAAAACAAATTAAGCTTCTTAGCTGAAATATGGCTTTTTTGGGAATATATATTTTAAACGTTAATTTAGAGTAATAAGGTGTGAAGTATGGGGGCTGAAACTCCATTATATATAAAGAAGGGAGTCACAATTGGTTGTTGCTTCTAGGCCATTCATTTAAGTCATGAGTCCCCTTGATTTTTTTCCTACATTGTGTATGTAATGTTGACCTGTAGTTGTGTGAAATATCTTGGTAGTATACAAGCTGATAAAGCCTATTCCACTGTTATCTGTTTTGGCCATTTATGATTACCCAACAAAAGCTTTTCTAAATGGGATCTTAAAGTGACTATGAAACCATGACTTCTATCCGCCAAAATGAATCCTTGTTTTCTATTTTTTCTTTCCCTTTTTCCCCAGTTTGATTGCACCAAGGGTTGTTCACAATTCATCTCTCTCTCTCTCTCTCTCTCTCTCTCTCTCTCTCTCTCTCTCTCCTATCTGACCTTCATCTGGAACCTGATTTGAAGATAAGAAAATCATTACTTCATGTGGAACCTGATTTGAAGATGAAGAAAACTCATTACTATGAATAATCTCTCTCTCTCTCTCTCTCTCTCTCTCTCATAGACCTATCTGACCTTCATGTGGAACCTGATTTGAAGATGAAGAAAACTCATTACTATGAATAAAACATTATGACCCATTAGCAGTAGTTTCCATCTGTCCTCACTTTCCTTTGTTTCCAAACTATCATCAACACATTCACATGGTTACTTGGCTTGATTCCTGTCCACCTTTCATTTTCCAACTTACAAGCAACTTTTAACACAGATTGATTAACAAGCAATAATGCTATATTTCACAAATTCTCTATCCCTGCATTCTTTATCTAGTAATCCTTGATTTTATTAAAATAAAGTTCTAAAATATTAACCTCGAAATTTCATGCACAATAACACACATTTTGCATGCATACATGCGCGTAAAATCCAAACCACGGCATCAGAAATTCCCAAATGATTTACGGCATTTTTGCCTGTTCTGATTTATCGACCTTGGGCTGGAATTTTGGATATCGATCTTTTGCATCAACCTCGATCAAACCCAACCGACCCCTTTGTCTAATGTTGTTTTCTTAACATAGAAGCAACCCCATGATTGTCTTGTTTTCTTAAATAATTAACATATTATACATTAGTTGGAACTACTAGTACGATTACAGATTTGATATGTTCTTGAAACAACAATTAGTTTACTACTAGTTGACTATGCTCTGGTATTTTCATCAATGATAATCAAAATCACCTCTTTTGATTTACACATTATGATCTGTCTCAATTAATAGTCACTTCCTCAAGATCATTATTTCTCATCTAATAACGGACGTACATATGGTTAGGGTTTGCAATTTCTAGTCTTTACGCGAAACCCTAGATGCATTACATAGAGTTTGAAGTGTAGGTGGTGAGAAGGCACATAGGGAAGAATCACTGGAGAATTATCGTTGGCCAAATGCAAGTTAACTCCTTGAGAATTATAGTTTAGAGCCAGAGATTGCTTGGGAGTATAGCTAGCACAATGAATTACCACCCTAGGCTCCTGGTGATTTTTAAAATTTTTTTCCTTTGCCAAGAATAAGAGAATTGAATCTTAAGTACATCATTTTCTTTCAGATGTCATGCCAACACTTTATCGACATTGACATGCATCCCCGAGATGTCAATACAAAAACTACTTATCACATACATGTAGACCGGACAGGCAAAGAACCAAATTTTCATTTCTTTTCTTTTGAAACCGTCAAAATGTTTCTATTTCTTAAGAAACTGAAACGAAATATTGGAGGAATAACGATACACTAGTGTTTCCATTAAAACACACTAGAACATAAATAACTGCATCAAAATTCCACGGTATGTATTAATTGAAATAATAAGTTGTATTAATTTGAATTTAAAACTTTTCATAAATGTTATACAATTTTTATTGAGAAAAATAAATAAGATTCTATTTTACTATATTAATATTTTGATACATCATACCAAAACGGAATTTTGATCATAGGCTCCAAGCCTCGAAGGGTGTTTGATAATGGTAGATCCTGGAATCCTATCAGAAAACATTGATTATTAAGCTCTCGCAGCAGGAAATTTAAGGTTGCAGGCTCCACATGTCAACAAAAAATCTCAACTTTAAGAATTTGGCTTAATTTGTTTCCAAAATTTGCAGTACCTTACCATTTTATGGAACAATTTATTCCACGTACACTATTCGATTATGTCAACAATCTTACGTTCTTAGTCATGATCAGCTTCATACCTATCACCATCAACACATCTCTTTTTCTCGCGTGCTTATAGCAGTTTTGATGAAGAATATGATTTCTATAATTAGATTCACACGCACTTGAATTTATGTATGTATCAACCAGCAGTTACTTGGAGATTAAAATAAAAAATACTTTACCTTGGATATACGTAGATATTATATAATATATATCTATATATAGTTATGTAATTAATTAGCAAATTAGAAAAAATTATAGTGGTGATTAGGAGTTGATTCCTTTTTGAACTTGCCATAGTTTTCTAGAAGTGTCCTATATAAGCTGAACCATAGTCTACGTACACGTTAGAGACGTGTATGGATGTCAACAGGGTGAGTTTGGCACGGCTTTAGTTAAACCCTACTCTACTCTTGATAAGAAAACTCCACTCGCACCCGTTCCAAACCCGTGGCGGGTTGAACCTCCACACTCACCCCCGTCCTATTTAAGTTAATCAGGATTCGGGTTAAAACGGGTTTAACTCGTATAAAATTTTAAAATAAAAATAAATCTTTAAAAATAAAAAATAATGCAAATTATACAAACACTAATACAATATAAAATTGAGAAAGAAAAAACCTAAAATTCAAGAATAAAAAGTGACATTAAAATCTTAATATTTATTTATATACTAAGGATATTTTTTATAATTAAATATAATGTGAGTATTACCCCAAACATTTCTTATTATTGTGGGATGAAGTGGGATTCAGATTTTTTGTAAGTCCAATTGTCATCCCTTGTTACATGTTGAATTTGACGGGATTAAACTGTTTGGAAATTTTAGTACAAAGTCAAAATTGCGAACAGCCGACGTTGTAGGCCTATGAGGTGCTGTATGATTCGCCGTTGCATGGCTCATGTTTTGTTGGTTGAATGAACTGTTTGTGGTTGAGCTCTGGTGGATGCTAACTCACAACCCCCAAGCAAACGTGGACCACCTGCCCCTTTGACAAGTGGATAACACTATTATTCAAAATGTCAACTTTGAGCAAAGCATATTCATTATCTAGTGTCTTCGGCATGATAGCAGTTATTGCTATGATGGGTGTTACAAGATGATCGCGACCATTATCAAATTTAAAACAAGTTTGTCAACTAATCCTTCCAAGTTTTCTATGCTTTCCCATTATATATATGATGATAGTGATGATAACTATGATAGATCTTATATTTATATCCTGTAGTAGTCAAAGGTTTCAAGCCTACATTAATTTGATTTTGTTATATGAGAGAGAGAGAGAGAGAGAGAGAGAGAGAGAGAGATATGATGGTCCCAATGGTATTAATGAATCCAGCCCCATGGAGAGCCTCTGTCCAAATATTGATGGTGTCTTCGCTTATTGGGGGTGCTTTAAAAGTGAAATTTAAATATCCTTTTGAACCGACTTAACAAACATGTCTCTTTTTTCTTAAACCCATTAGCTGGTTAAACAAAGCTTAATAGTTTTCTTTATGAGTACCACCAGGTTGACTAGTACATTTGGGGTCCATTTGTCCTTGGCCTATGTTCAACTTTCAATAGATTATAAATAAAGTAATTTCAATAAATCAAGTGCAATTTAAACTATGGTTTCTCACTTATCATACCTCTGCATTCACGTTCGTCACTTCATATTATACTAATAAACTTAGCGTCTTAGGGCATTTGCCATAAACTTAAGTCGAAATTTTCTGTTTATGGCACCCCCAACAACTATATAAAATTTTTGGTGATCATCTACTCATGCATGTACTTACCAATGCGTAAATCAGTGTTGGGATTAAACTCATGCGCACAAACAAAAAGGAAACGGAAACGAAAGTGCACCAATAATCCACACGCATATACTAAAGAGAAAATATGCACAAAGAATTTATGTAGTTCAGCACAAACTTATGACTACATGCACGGGCGAGACAGAATTCTACTATATACTGTAAATATTACATGCTTGAGACAATACTAAATTACCCAAAACCAACATTAATACATGAGCTATGAAGTATTACCCACTTGCCTACTTTAAGGTACCCAAGCTAGCTAGTCTTGAAGCAATCCATAGTTCCCTGCTCATTCCCATGTCCCGACAACAAGGATTTTATTGTTTCTTATTCAAAGAAAACTCCAAAAAATCTGAAATTCCTATGCAATTACAAAACCCCACAATGTTAGATCCTTAGTGGGTTTTGGAATCCAGACTCCAACCCAAACACATGTATAACCCAATAATTATATACACTTAAAATGGGGCTCAATCAATCAAGAAAAATGACCTCTTAAAATACCTTTAAAAATGTGGTTCTCCTGCCTAGTTATGCTAAAAATTTTCCCCCAGAACCTCCTAAAATGGGCCAGATAAAGTCACTTAAGGGCCATTTTACCCCATTGAATAACAGACCAACAAGTCTGGGCTGCATAATGGTCATGTAATGTGAAGAATAATTCTCCTCTCTATGGATGATCAATTTAACACCCCACCCAAAAATAAATCTAACTAGATTTTTTTTTTTACTTGTTTCTTGTTTCTTGAATGGTTTTTTTGCCTTCTTGATATTTAAACTTTTTTTTTTTTTTAATGTGTAGCTTAGGAATTCCATTGAAGTCGCTTAGAAAAATTCCTATTGTAGTTTCTCTAAAACTTCATAGTTCATAAATATTTAACATAATCATAACAATCCCTTTTAGAAATTTGAGGTGCATATTTGTTACCATAAAATACTCTATTAACAATCTGTTAGAAGAGTAGATGAAAATTGTCATGTGACTGACACAAAGTATAATTTTATACTTAAATTGACTTATTATTTTTGTAACAATTGTCTAATGATTGAAATGTCTTTTAAATTTTTCTTATATTTACATATTCTTTTAAGGAATATTTCAGTCATTAGACAATTATTATAATAAAAGAAGATCAATTTAGGTGTTTGTGAATATGTGTAAGTCACATAACAATTTTTTATCAGCTTTCCTAATGGATTGCTAACTAAAGAAGTTGATTGATATAAATTGATGGTTCAAGAGATTAATACTTCACGTTTCAAAGTTTAGAAAAATTTAGTAATTTTGAATCATAATTCGGAAGACGTTTTTGTAATGAGTTCTCCTTTTTATAAGAAGAAAAAAAATGAAAAGCTTGGCGTACCTGATGAACATTGTTATCCCTCCTTTTAAAAAAATAGCTCTATGCAGGGAACTCTCACCACTGCAAATTTGAGGGTCAGACAATCTTATCCCTGCAGACATCACAATCAAACAGTCTTGCGCCCTTCTCACAACGAAATAACCTCCATCAAATGGCTTGCACATCTCTCTCTGTCTCCTCTGTCTCCTCTCTCTCTCTCTCTCTACAACTTCCCCAATCAATTTCCTTTCAAAGTATTGAACTATGTTCGTTTCTTCGGTTGATCCTATAAATAATTTGAAAGAACCTAATAGCCGCCGTCCAAGTCAAGCCGTTTAACGTCAATGCCGGTCATGGTGATCACGTGGACACCTCTCTGACTTTGACAGCTGACTTGCATGGAATTGGTGAGTCCGCATGTACCATGCACTTTCTCGTATTCATATTTGAAACAGCAATGAAAAATTGAGTGAAATATGGTGTGCGATGGGTGCACAGTTAAACAGTTAAAGTGGTAGGTGAGCCAATATGATCATCATCACCCTCTTGGTTGTTGAGAGCTGGGTTTTCATAGGATACAATTACATTAATCAGAATCGTTATTATCATGCTTTGGATTCTCAAAAATTGGTTGTAATCATTGCCATTCAATTGATCATATACCCGTCAGATCAATAATATGGACAAAGCTAATCAATTTGATTAATGTTTGGTTCATCTGCCTGTACATATGCCAGTATCTCCCACGTAGTGTTTGGTCCATCTGTTTGTATATACGCAACCCATCAAACGGCTCTCCATCGCCATGATCACCAATGTTAACATTAAAGTCCCCTATTTTGATTATGTTTTCAAGAATATGTTTGGTACAGTTTTTTATCAAAGTTTTTTTTGCGTTTTTTTTTTTATTTTTTTTTATCTTAGCTTATTAAAGTTTTTTACTTGTAAACTAAAAAAGTCAAAATAAGTTTTATCAAACCAACCCTATGAAAGCCACCGAAATGACCAGTGCCCAACAAGCTAAAGCTCTTTTAAACGCGTCCCTAATGTTCGACAAACTCAATATTGAACCGTTCAAATTCTTCGGAGAGAATGCCTATTGGAGAGCTCGGCCGTCGAGTGAAATATGCGTAATGTCTTATTACATGCAACACTAGCGACGGTAATCTGAGAGAGTGTATTCGAGTCAAACTTACCGGACACTGGTAGGCTGAGGTTCGAACCGAGCATCGGTGAAATTCATGTCTTGCACCGTGTCACGAGCTGCACTTTAAGGTCGAACTCATGTTCTCATTTTTCAGTCTCGTGCTAACTATATCATGTATGTACATATTGTATAGAGTTTAAAAATATAGGTTTAGTGTCGGATGCATGCGTAAATTTTTCCTTGTTAAAGGGTGCGGCATCCAAATTAGTCGTGTCCTAGTCCTATCGAGGAGAGGTGTTATAATTTTTCTGAAGGGCTAGAAAATTAGTTTAGGATCATATATAAATATATGTAAAAAGGTTTTGCCAAATTTCTTGTATATATTTTTGTAGACCTATTATGACTCTTTAAAGGGGTATCACGTTTCATAGTGCCAATTTTGAAATGGCTTAAAAAGCATGTATAGAAGAGGATAGTAAGGTGAGTCCAAGTCCCTAACTTGTTGGTTGTTGATTATCTAAACTCCCCACTTGATTGTAGTATGGAATTGTTTTGTACATGCAATAAAAGTGATCTTATTGCTTGCAAATTTTGTGCCATTTGCCTCGATTGTTACTTTACTAGTTCTTAGCTTATTGCTTTAAATTTGCTTACTTGTGCATCTTTGGGTGTGTGCGTTGGCTTAATTTGCGAGGTGCCACTTTGGCTGACTTGTTTGGTGCCACCTAAGACAAGTGTCACATGGTCTTGCTCACTTAAAAGTGTCGGTCCGTGACATTTGGTATCAGAGCATGACTGTTGCTTGAAGAATCCGGGAACCATGTCTCCAAAGAAGTCAGCACAAGACCGCCTCGACGAGATGGAAGTGGAAATGAAAAAGCTAAGACGAAAGACGGAGAAAAACTTGGCCAAGTTTGGTGACTGCCTAGACCTTGTGGAGGTAAGCACGACAGCTGAGTTGCCACGGGCTAGTGCCATCATTGGTGGGCTCACCGACATGAAAAAACTTCGGGATGAGGTGAAAGAGTTGAGAGGCAAGTTAGATGAGATCAACACCAAGCTAAATTTGCTAATGCGGGCAGTTGGTAACTCAGCCCCTCACACCTTCATCTTTGACACGGCAAAGGTATGCATTCTAGAACCCCATGCCTATGGTGGAGCATAGGATGCCAAAGAGTTGGAGAACTATCTCTTTGACATGGATCAATATTTCAAGGCTGTCAAGACCGACTCAGAAGAGACCAAGGTCACTATGGCTACAATGTATTTGAGCAGTGATGCTAAATTATGGTGGCACACGAAGCATGAAGAAATCCTATAGGGCCACTGCACCATTGACACGTGGGAAGACTTAAAGAGGGAATTGAAGGCCCAATGTTTTCCTGAGAATGTCGAGTACATAGCTCGGCATAAGTTTAGGGATTTGAAACACGCGGGCACTGTGAGGGAATATGTTAAACAATTATCTAGGCTAATGTTGGACATTCAGGACATGTCGAAGAAGGATAAAATATTGTATTTCTTGGAAGGGCTAAAGTCTTGGGCCAGTGTCGAGTTCCAAAGGCAACGAGCGCAGGACTTCGTATCCGCCTAGGCCGCAACTGAGCACCTGACTGAGTACACCTCCGAAACTTCGTCCTCTTCCTCGAACTAAGAAGAAAGATTCATCGAGTGGGTCAGGTGGAGGCGGTGTAAAGTTTGTCGAGGCCAACAAGGGACATAGTGGGGGAGGCGACAAAGGATCTTCTTCCTCCAAGTTTCAACCAAAGTCCCAGGTGCCCAACATGGCAAGAGACAAGCCCAAATTCATAAAATGTTTCTTATGTAACAGTCCCCATAGGGTGTCAGAGTGCCTCCATATACAAGCTTTAAAATGCTCTATTGATTACACTCCAAAAAGTGTAATCTAAAGTCCCTAAATAGCTATTGTTGGTCCAATTAGGGTGTATATATTTCTCATTTTAGTATAATAATTGTTTTAATAAGTGTTTGTGGGTATTTTGTAGGTTTCGAGTAGAGAAAGGGCGAATTCGGAGCAAAAGAAGCAGAAATATGCATTAACCGTACGTACGGTTGGAGTCATCGTATGTACGCCTGCAGCAGAATCACAAACTTCAGAGAGCTCAAATCAGCGTCAAGCTTACCGTACGTACAGTGAATAGTACCGTACGTATGGTACCGGCAAATCTTGCGCAAATTTTGAAGCTATATCTCCGGGAAATGACACAATTTTTGTATCTATCTTCAGTTTTAGGCTAGATTTTCAGTTAGGACATACTGTAGAGAGAGAAAGTGGGTTTACTTTGTATTTTCTATCATTTTCTTAGACTTTCTTTGTAATCAAACACCAATTTCTACATCAATTAATGAGAAATTTTCAATTCTTCATGCTTTCTTCTATGGAATCAAGTAGCTAAGCTCTTCCTTCAATGCAATTGTGAAGATCTACTAAGGATCTTCAAGGTCTTCAATGGAGATATATACCCTTCAATGGTTTATCTTTTGAATTCTTCAAATTCATATCAATTGTGTTGTAAATCTATGAAAAAATTGGATCTATAATCACTTTTGGTAATTTCTATGCACAATTTCTTAATTGTTATAGGTAGTGCACAAATTATGATTTGTATCTAAGATCCTTAATAATTGATCATCAATTTACATTCAATTGCTTATGAATTCCTGTTTTTATAGTCTAAATCCTCCGAATTAAGGATCTGCGAAGTGATTCCTTAATTTGAGTAAGCAAATCCTCCAAATCAGTGCTGGTAAAATTACAAAATTGGGAAAGGCATGCCAACTTCTCTGTTATTCCTATGGATGATTTCCAAGTGATTTTGGGTATGGAGTTTTTGCGGGACACCAAGGCCATTACAATGCCCTTTGTTAGCTCATTGTGCTTGATGGAGGAGGACCCCTACCTTGTTCCCACCGCGCCAAAACTTGATTCACTCTCCCAAACACATGTTGAGTTGGAGCTTTCCCCGCAAGAGCACGGGTGTCAATCGAAGTAAAACCGGCGAAGTCCGGTATCGTTCTCTCCCAAGGACCGAGCCCAATATAGGCGTGGCACAAAGTGAAACCAACACCAAACGGGAAGAATTAGCAAGTTGCTTAGCAAATCAAAATTATACTAAAAATGAGACCGAAAGTTGTTTGAGTGGTGATGTGTCGTAAACTACTTGAATTATGCTAATTACGCCTAGAATTGAAATTGATTATGCTAAATTTGTGGCAATTAATAAAAGGGGCTTGGATACAATTGTTCAAACCTACCAATTCTCTACAAGTGCTTCAATGGAGAATTTTATAACTCAAATTAAGGATTCACTCCGCGGAACCTTAATTCGGAAGATTTAGACTATATAATTTGGGATTCATGCTCAATTGGTTGTAATTAATGATCAATTGCTAAGAATCTTAGGTTCAAATCATAATTTGTGCAATGCCTATACCAATTTAGGAATTGTGCATAGAAATTACCAAAAGTGATTATGAATCTAAGTTTTCTAAGGAATTACAATGCAATTGATATGAATTTGAAGAATTCAAGAGATGAAACATTGAAGTGTATATACCTCCATTGAAAACCTTGAAGATTCTTGGTAGATCTTCACAATTGCATCCAAGGAAGAGTCTAGCTACTTGATTCCATAAGAGATAGCAAGAGTAATTGAATATTTCTCATTGAATTAAGAAGAAACGGGTGTTTGGTTACAAGGAAAGCGCGAGAAAATGCAAGAAAATACAAAGAAATCTATATCTAACCCACTTTCTCTCTCTATATCTATCCTAACAGAGAAATCAATGCTATATCTGATGATTAGTACAGAATTCGCCATCCTTTAAGTGATACAGCTGCAAAAATCGAGCATGGCCGGAACCGTACGTACGGTGGGACATAAATACGTAAAGGTGTACCACCGTGCGTACGGTAAGGCCTACGCAAAAATGCCCTCTCTAAAGTTTGTTCTGGTGCTGCAGGCGTACGTACGGGGTCATATACCGTACGTACGCTTGGACCACCGTACGTACGGTGTATCCTACCGTGCGTACGGTAAATTGCGCAATTTGGCCTTTTCGCTCCACTTTTTGCCCGTTTTCCTGCACAAAACCCACAATCACTCATTAAGACATTTATTATGCTAAAATATAACATATATACAACCTAACTGGACTAACAACAACTGTTTAGGGACTTTAGATTACACTTTTTAGAGTGTAATCAATCCTCTAAAGACAAGTTTCTCTTGGCGATGTAACTTAAAAAGGGGAATCCTCTAAAGACAAGTTTCTCTTGGCGATGTAACTTAAAACGGGGATGAAGCACGGTGAACCAACATTTGTGGCAACTTAGTGAATAAGGAAATGGAACAAAGACCAGTGCCGACAACTATCAAAAGGGTTTTACGTGAGTTTTTAGATGTGATGCCAAAAGAACTAACCAAAGCACTACCTCTACGACGGTCGGTGGATCATGAAATAGAGTTGTTGCTATGAGTGAAGCCTCCTGGTCGTGGGCCGTATAGATTGGCTCCTTTTGAGCTTGCAGAGCTAAGGAAATAGTTGGACGAGTTGATTGAAGCGGGCTTCATTCGCCCCTCTAAAGCACCATTTGGATCCCCTGCGCTTTTCCAAAAAAAGCATGACGGAAGTCTGCGGTTGTGTGTAGACTATCGGGCTCTCAATAAGGTAAAGGTGAAGAACAAGTATCTTATCCCACTGATCGCGGATCTTTTTTATCAATTGTGCAATGCCAAGTTCTTTACCAAACTTGATTTGCGGTCAAGCTATTATCAAGTGCGCATAGCGGATGTGGATGAATCGAAGACCACCTGTGTGACTCAATACTGGGCATTTGAGTTCTTGGTGATGCCATTTAGCTTAACTAACGCCCTAGCCACTTTTTGCACGTTAATGAACCAGGTGTTCCATGACTACCTGGACAAGTTTGTGGTGGTCTATCTTGATGACATAGTAGTGTATAACTCAAGTCTGGAAGAGCATATAGAGCACTTGAGAATGGTGTTCAAGAAACTGTGGGAGAACCACCTTTATGTCAAAGAAGAGAAATGCTCCTTTAGACATGAGCACATCAAATTCCTTGGGCACATCATTGAGCAGGGGCATATTCGGATGGACATGGGCAAAGTGAAGGCCATTCAGGAATGTAAGGCCCTTATTAATGTGTTTGAGCTATGCTTTTTCTTAGGGCTAGCCAACTACTACTGGTAGTTCGTTGAAGGGTATTAAAAAAGAGTTGTCCCCTTGACTGACTTGTTGAAGAAAGACAAAACTTGGGTTTGGTCAAGAGAATGCCAATGAACCTTTACTGATCTGAAGGAGGCCATGATGAGCGATCTAGTCCTGGCCTTACCGGATGTGTCAAAGCCCTTTGAAATGCAAATTGATACTTCAGATTTTGCCCTTGTTGGAGTGCTACTTCAAGAAGGCTACCCAGTTACTTATGAAAGTCGTAAGCTAAGTGATGCTGATAAGAGATACACTGCCCAAGAGAAGAAGTTGCTTACGGTGGTGCATTGCTTTCAGGTGTGGAGGCACTACTTGTTGGGGTCCAAGTTCATGGTGAAGACTGATAATGTGGCCGTTAGCCACTTCTTAACTCATCCTAAATTGACCCCAAAACAAGCTCGATGGCAGGTACATCTTGCTGAATTTGACTTCAATTTAGAGTATAAGGCAGGCTGCACCAACCAGGTGGTGGACGCACTGAGTTGCAGGGCTGAGCTTGGTGCTATCAAGTTGGTGGCAAACCTTACGACTAGCAAGGTTGCCACAAGCATGTAAAAAAGGATCAAGGAGAACTTGCCAAAGGATCCTATGGCGCAAACCATCATACAACTAGCCAAAGAAGGGAAGACACGCTAGTTTTGGGTCAAGAACGACTTGCTTATGGCCAAAGGAAATCATGTTTATGTACCCAAAGTTGGTGACCTACGAATGTTGCTCCTGCAGTAGTATCATGACACCTTGTGAGCTGGCCACCCAGGCTAGCAATGAACAATGGCACTATTAAAACATGACTACTATTGGCCCTATATGAAAGACGATGTGATGGATTATATGAAAACTTGTCTCACTTGCCAGTAAGACAAGACGGAGCGAGCCAAGATAGCTGGATTATTAGAGCCACTTCCTACTTCAAGGAGGGCTTGGGAAAGTTTCTCACTTGATTTCATTAGCAATTTGCCAAAAGTTGGTGATCTTAGCACTATTTTAGTGATAGTGGACCAATTCTCCAAGTATGCCACATTCATCCTAGCATCAAAGTATTGCCCAGCAGATGAGACAGCTCGTCTATTTTTCAAGCACATTGTCAAGTATTGGGGTGTGCCCCAAACCATTGTCAGTGACTGAGATTTAAGATTTACAGGGACCTTATGGTCAGAACTTTTCAAGCTTCTCGGTTTACAACTTGACATGTCGTCTAGCTATCATCCACAAACTGATGGTTAAACGGAACATTTCAATGGGCTACTTGAAGAGTATTTGAGCTATTTTATTAATGCCAACCAAAGAAATTGGGTGCAATTACTTGATGTAGCTCAATTTTGTTTCAATTCTCAGAAGAGTTCTTCCACTAACAAGAGTTTTTTTGAGATTGTTACAGATCAGCAGCCACTGATGCCCCATGAAGTCTCCGAGAGCCTACAACTTCACCAAAGAATGGAAGCAGGGGAATGAAGTAGCAAGAGCTTACTTAAAGAAGGCTTCCAAGAGAATGAAGAAGTGGGCAGATTAGGGAAGAAGGCTGCTCGAGTTCAAAGTTGGAGACCTTATGCTAGTGAAGCTGATGCCTGAACAACTCAAATTCCTTTGCAATCGTGACAGACGCCTAGTGCGAAAATACGAGGGACATATTTCGATTGTGGCCAAGATTGGGAAGGGGTTTTATAGGGTAGAGCCTTCAGCTTGGATGAAAGTGCACCTAGTGTTCCACATGAGTTGTCTCAAGCCCTACCATGCAGATCAGGAAGATTTAACTTGCAACATCTCCACAACAGCAGCCATCAACGCCAAGCCACCAGGCAAGTTGAAGACATTCTCGTCGATAGAGTGATCCAGGCAAGGCGCCCATGCCTGGAGTACTTCATGAAGTGGAAGTATCTTAGGGGCAAGGAAATCAGCTGGGAGAAAGTAGAAGACTTGCAACCGTTCATGGATAAGCTCGAGGGGTACCTTGCTTCAAAGTCCACAAGGACGTCGATCGCATAAATGAGGGAGAGTGTCATGAGTTGCACTACAAGGCCGGGCCCATGCCCTCATTTTTCAGTCTCGTGCCAACTTTATCATGTCTGTACATATTGTATAGAGTCTAGAAATGTAGGTTTGGTGTCGGATGCATGCTTAGATTTTTCCTTGTCAAGGGGTGCGGCATCCAAGTTGGTCGTATCCTAACTTTATCGAGCAGAGGTGTTGTAATTTTTTCGAAGGGTTAGAAAATTAGTTTAGGGTCATATATAAATGTATGTAAAAGAGTTTTGCAAAATTCATTGTATATATTTTTGTAAACCCGTTATGACTCTTCAAAAGGGTGTCACGTTTTATAGTGTCAGTTTTGAAATGGCTTAAAAAACATATATAGGGGAGGATAGTAAGGTGAGTCTAAGTCCCTACCTTGTCAGTTGTTGACTATCTAAACTCCCCATTTAATTATAGTCTAGAATTGCTTTGTACATGCAATAAATGTGATCTTGTTGCTTACAAATTGTGTGACATTTGCCTGGATTGTTGTTTTTCTTGTTCTTAGCTTGTTGCTTTAAATTTGCTCACTTGTGCACCTTTGAGTGTATACGTTGGCTTAATTTGCGAGGTGCCCCTTTGGCTGACTTGTTTGGTGTTGCCAAAAATAAGTGCTACACGGTCTTGCTCACTTGAAAGTGTCGGTCTGTGACACACCGGCAGGTAACCGAAGCGGTGGAAGTACTTCATAAGCTCTGACCTGCTGCTGACGTGATTGCCTCTCCTGGCATTGCAAAACCCATTGAATTCATGCCAAGTGTAGTTATGATCTTTTACAGCTATCCCAGATACTAGAAAAATTATCCAATATGACTGTCACATCACGTTAGCATGTTGGTGTGGTGTGACAGTTTATTCTTGTAATGCGATGTGTAGACAGAGAGAGAATACTTTTTGAGATATTATAAGCTTTATCCTACATGTATGGTGACATATCAAATTTAAAATTCCCACTATGTTAAAAATTGCACATATGTTACAATTTAAATGGAATGTCACTCCATGTCACCATGTTGACGTGGTGTGATAGTTAGCTTGGATAATTACTTCAGATATTGAGTGGTCTGATTGTAAATTGGAAACATGTACATAGTTAGGGTTGCAGGATATAAAAGGAAGATAAGATTAACTATTTATATATAAAAAATGCTATAATCATCAGTGACTTTACTTACCAAATTTTTATCACGAATAAATATAAGCCAGTAAGTTTCACATGTATTAAATAATATAAATCTCATCACTTTATGCCAGATTAACTATATATACACACACGTAATATATACATGGATGATATATAAATTCATGTCTCCTCGTGCCTCTCCCTCTAGGAAAACAAAGTCATGATGTGCAACTGCTTTTAACATTTGCAGCTGCAAGAGTACAATTGCTTATTGAATTTGTTCTGTGAATTTCATACATATATACACACACACACATAGATATATAGATTTGCATCCTTCACGAACTTATAAGATTTTAACAATAATAGTATTTGATTTCCTGGGGGTGTGATTCTTTTTTCATCCTTTTTAAAAATCTTGCTTAAAATTATTGAGTATAGGTACTAGTATTTAATTTGTAGTAATAATGTGTAAAGGTGGTGTAAAAGCTCATTAATAGACTTAAAGTCAGATATCGAGCATGACGTCTACGTATTATGAATGATGCTATATAGAATTCTATTTTCTTAATCCTTTTTTTTCACTCCAAGAGGCATAAGGCTGTAGGACTTACATTAATAAATTCATGTGAGACTTATTCACTTGTGCTTACAAGTGAAAAAAATGAATTGACAAATAAGATTACGTATAAAATTTGTTGAACATTAATTTCCCATGAGCGATTGGTGTCCTTCATGATCTATTTGCTTCTCCTAACTAATTGTTTCTATTTTAACTTTTTCAAAAAGAGCAATGTTGTACAAAAAAAAGAAAAAAACTTAAAATCAATACAGAATGAGTTAGTAAGTCGTGAACTTATCATTTTACAAGCAGAGGACCCATCAAAGTGGCTTAAATTTTTCAAAAAAAGTTATTACCACGCTATTCTGATTAAGAATTTTGTGTAAAACTCTCCATGCATAGAATTTTTCTTTCAGAAAATATGTGAATGCCCAACAAGAACGAAGAGGTTAAAAGAAAATGAATTCGTTATGGCTAATTCGCAAAAGACACTATTTTTTTAATGATTGATAATTCTATAAACGGTTGCCATTTTAATTATAAATTATTTTCATGAGTGGTTTTTAAAGTGATAGAACTCACTCACCAGACATAATTTTAATTTAAAATATTAAAGTTAAACTCTGCCACAAATTCTACCATTTCTCGTTTTGCACATATATACAAGAGGGAAAGGTCTAAAACACTATATATTTGTCCCTTTGATTCCAACATCAATTGTGAGCCCCACATAAATGCTGCTTTTTTTCGGTGGTGGTGAACATGGTCCAGTGACCGGTCCCCTCCGGGCCGGGTAGAGTTTGAACCGGGCTTGGGGCCGCACCAACATCCGGCCCAATCTGGCTATTTTTGGCCTGCCTAGACCCTCAAAATCATTATGCCAAAGCCCAAGCCGAACTAAAAATTCATCTAATTCCCTATTGAGCACAAAAAACTAATTAATAGTTCCTCAGTGATTTTAACTATGTCCAAAAAAAGTGTAGTTCCTAACATCTAAAGCACATTTGGCTAGTTATTTGAAGAACAGTTTCAAATTTTTAAGAGCTGCATTAAAGCCCTAGGTTGAAGACCAGTCAATATTGGGCCCCCATAGATTCAAAGGAAGTGCATACATACATATATATGTATATGTATATGTATATGTATATGTATATGTGTATAATATATTTATATGGCAAAGTTTCATGTGGTGGTTGATGAGTCTCACCCACCACCCCTTCATTTCATGTCTTCATATCTCATGGTTTTGGTGGTTTCTTACCCACAAATCCATTAGTGGGCCTCCACAAATGTGCATTGGATGGCTCTGCATGATTTGAAGTTGTGGAGGTTAACAAATTTCTGTCTGTGGTTTCATGCAAATAATCAACTTGTGAAATTATTGTAGCATTTATTTCAAGAGGGGTGGCAAAAGAGGCTAGATGGACCCATATAATTAAGGTTCTGGGCCCCTTGTATAGATAAGTTAGGGCACAGTACCCTTTAAGAATTCTGAATGACAGAGAGGCTTGCAGAGAAAGGGCCATCTTGACTCAGCCTTGATGGAACATCTTTCTTTTGAATCTATCTTCCCTCACCATTTTTTTTTATAAAAATAATCAAATCCCTATTGCAACTGTTTTCCTTTTCTTTTTTCTCTTTGGTGAAAATGAGATTAATACATAAAATCTCTCTCTCTCTCTCTCTCTCTCTCTCTCTCTCTCTCTGTGGACAATTTGAGCCCTATATGGTTGGTGGGATCTCAGGCCTTTCAACCTTTTTTTTTTTTCTTTCCATTTTTTGCTTTGTTTTAAAGAATTGATGAAAGCAAGTAATTGTAGTTTGATTTCAAAATACCACATGAGTTCTCAAGAACTACAAATCACAACAAGAGCCATCCTTTATGGCATGCACAAATCCTCTTACAAGATTCTAATATAGAAGTAAAACTAAATCTAATAATTAAAACAAGGAATTCCTAAATTCATATGCTTATACGGTTGTATTCACAATCTTTATCGTCACATGTTTAGAACTTTGCTCTTCTTTATTAGACCAACCTCCCCAGTTTTCTTTGAAGGAGTGTTAGACGTGTGGAACCTATATACCTAGTTTTCTTGCTGAATATTGACATAGGTAGTGACTGATTTTCTTTTACTTTTCCTTTAACTAATAAATGGTATAGCAATGGTCAAATTAAATGGGATAACAAATGAATTTCTTCAATCACAAGGGGCAGAAGTTTCTAGTTCAATTCCTCCTTATTTCGTCTTTTGGTCAACTATCATTTATAAAATGTATAAAGTTTATATGATTTATGTGAACGATGATCTTACATAAACTCAAAAGAGTAGTTGACTGAAAGTTTAAACTACCTATAACTGGAGAAAAAATGAATTCCTCAATGTTTACATTTGATCATTTTTTATTTCCAATTTAACTAAATGGGTAACCAAAGATTCAAAAATCAAACACTATACGACGGTCCCCTCCCAATTACACACACTCTCTCAAAAAAGAAAAAGAACAAAGGAGAGTATAGAAATCAAATGGTCCCCCTTTTTTCCTCATGCCCATTGCTCTCTTTTATCTTTTGTATCCTCTTATATATGTGTTTCATTAAAAGGAACAAACAATGTAATGTTGTATGTTAGAATCAGAAATCCCCCCCTCCCATGTCTCTGATTCTTAGTTCCCCCCCAACTCCTCTGGTACGGGCAGAATTTTGAGGGAGTTTGTTGATGTCCACGTGTCAAAATCCCATTCCACCTAGTACAAAAAATCTCCCATCTCTTCCTGATTTTTGGGAACTTGCATTTACAATTTATTGCCTTTTGATTTATTGGATAAAAAAGTTCCTGTCCATGTACCATGCAAAGATACCCAGCCCCAAAGGTAGGACTATAGTGACCGTACACGTGGCAGGATTGCCAGGCTTTCATTGCTTTAATGGGGTCCAACAACTTGGGATACCATATTCATGCCAAAATGATCAGAGGAAATCAATCCTTACCACCTGTAACAGTCTATGAAATTATGGGCTATCACGTGGTAAACAAGAATTGTCAATGTCAGAAATTAATTTTTTTCTTTTAATTTCTGGCAGAGTTTTTAGATAAATTAGATTTGGTACTTGAAGGCAAAAAATTTATACTATATATTATAACAATAGGTTAGGAGGGCTTTGAAGTTTCAAAGCTTTAATTCATATTTTTTAATTTTTGAATTAAAAAAATAAAAATACAAATGTCATAAAGTCATTGATTATTTAATTACTACAATTTTTTTGTATTGTCTCCTTTTCAAATATAAAATTTTTAAAAGTTATTAAACATAAATATTAAAACTAAATATATCATGGATAATTTGTAATCAATATGGTAACTAAATCTAACATCTATCTATAGTGTATATTATAGCAATAGGTTAGGAAGTCTTTGAGCTTTAAAGTCTTGATATATTTTTTTTAATTTTTTGAATTTAAAAAATATAAAAATACAAATGTTATAAAGTCATTGGTTATCTAATTAATATGGTAGTGTTTTTTGAATTGTCACCCTTTCAATGTGAAAACTTTAAAAATTATTAAAAATAAATATTAAAACTAAATATATTTCACGGATTATTTTGTAATTAATATAGTAACTAATCTAACACTATATTCAAATTCCTATACATAATACTATTTTCAAAGCAATTTAACTTTATAAAATTGTTATATATTCGTGATTTTTTTGTTTTGTGGGTTAAATTTACCCATAACATTAAGGACGGTTAATAAGTTTATAAAATAATAATTAATGAAGAAGATAAATAACTTTTTACTTTATCCATTATGATTTTCTTAATGTAAGTAACAATATACTTAAGATCTTTTATATTGTTATAAGCACAGTTTCATTTTAATGAACTTACAACATATAATCTCTTAGATAATGAAAAAGAACATAGATATGAAAAGGTTAATGATGTTTCATTACTAGAAACAAATAACAAATCACTAATTCATTTCACATTTTTTATGAATTTATTCGGTTATATTAAATATTACCAAAAAAAGTAAAAAAGGTAAAAGAAATAAAAAATTTGACACATATGAAGTATACTAACTTTTTAATAAATAGTTTTACAGATTAACATTATTCACGTATAGAATTCAAAGATTTACCTATATTTATTTTAATTAACTTATGAAAATTTAATTAATTTTGTTTCACTATTAACTTATATTTTCTCGTAAAATGAAGTGTAATAACATTATTTTATCAATTTGAATGATTATTTCTTTATAGATATTAGACATATATTCATATCTTTGTTTTAATAATTTATATTTATTTCTTTTTAATCATGAATATAAATCAATATATTTAATGTCAAAATTAAACTAATGTATTTACTTTCCATAAAAAAATATATATTAGAAGTGCAACTTAATAGTTAGTACATAAATTATTGTTTCTGTATTTTTTTTCTCTTTATGACTATTATAGTAGAGAAAATATTATTAACATATTTAGTCTAACTAATCTTTAAGACAGAAGTTATCCTATAGATGATGTATTGCTTAATATCATATTTTAAATATATGATCCTATAAAATTATTAGTTTGTAAAAAAATTATTTGAAAAATCGACTTATGATTATGTATTTTTAGACTGTGCATAACACGAGTTCATTGCTAGTATGTACGTATAACTTTAGTGAGGTAATTTTTTTTTTTAATGGTTGGATATATATTCAAGACTAACAAAGTAAAATTATATCAAACAAAAAAAACATTTCAAAATGAAAAAGGCTACACTAGATTCGCGACGGCCACTGGAGCAATAGAGATTGAAATTTCATCTATCCAAACTGTTAATTATTGTAGTTCTAGAGCCAATTTTACAAAATAATAAACCACTTTATTACCTTTTTAATACACATAAATTACCCTGCTGAATTGAAATGTTATCAACTTTCTTCGAATACCAGTAGCCAGGTGCCCCGCTGGGAAGACTTTTAAGAAGTTCGTTTTTTTATTTATATTTTGGGAAGACTTTAAGGCAGTTCAAGGATTTCATGCTTCCTTCGTGTCCCACGTCGATCTGATATCCTTATTAGGATTGAGTACTTGGTCTCTCCCAAACCTTTCGGTTTTAACGTGTTGTTTGGGATTGTAAACCCTGTTCTCTAGACCGTGTGTGGCTTCATTCGTGTGCGTGTGTGTGTTTTCTTTGCCTATTCCCTTAAAAAAAAAAAAAAAAGGGCATGATTATAAAGCATCAAGGCGCGCCCCCCCCCCCCACCCCCCCCCCCCCCCCCCCCCCCCCCCCCACCCCCCCCCCCCCCCCCCCCCCCCCCCCCCCCCCCCCCCCCCCCCCCCAAGGTCACTTGAAAAATCAAGAATCTTCTTTTCTGTAAGATCCAGTTAGGTTATTTTTATGAAAAAAGAATTTCATCCCGCTCAGTTTTGCAAAAAAATGAAAATGGCTGTATCTCTTGAATGTAGTAATTTCATCATGTCTTCTAGTGTGGCTTTGGGTTTTCCTCTATATTCTAGTACAAAAAATAAACCTAATAAACTAGATAGAAATTAGAATTTAGAAATTTGAAATATTTGAACGTAGTTTATTTAGTAACTTATGATTTATATTTATAACTTTTTTAAAATGTATTTAGGTGAGTGACTTAAAAAAAATAACTTAAATATATTTAATCACGTTTTTAAAAAAAAATTATTTTCAAAAATAACTTTTTAAAAATAACTTATAACTTATAATTTATGGCTTATAAATCAGTTGGCCAAATACTCTTAAAAAAAGCTACATCTAAAATAATAAAAATTAAAAAAACTAAACATGACTTTAAGAATCTTTTAAAATAAATACCTAAATATGTGAGAATAAAAAATAAACAAAATTTATGAAAATGTCAATAATTTTGACAAGTTCACATCAATGTGTAGGGGGGGCTACCCTAGCATTAGCTTTTTCCTTATCCAGAAGACTGCTGAGAGTTGCTTGCTTTCCACAAATATCAGATTGTAATGTACACCCTGAAAAGGCGCGTGTAAGACACGACCCAATAACACTCACTTCAATCCAATAATGAAGTGCGGTTTGTTGCACTCTCAGCAAAAGCGCGTGGAGATATCGCTGACCGGTTCTGTTCTGCTGTACCCAATAATTTTCTTTTACTGTCCTCGGTTACACACTTTTTTTTTACCATTTTACCACAAGTAATAGGTACTGTAATTGACATGGGCAGAGGTCAGTGTTGCTATTTGGTGTCTGTTTCCCTATGCTAGGGGAAAATTGCTGATTGTCTCAACTTTTCCCGTCAAAACATAAAGTCAGTGCAAACTTCAATGTAACAGGCTCCTTGTTCCACTTATTTACGACAATGCCATTCTAAAGCTCAAATCTTTTTCTTTTCAATTTTCTTTTCAAAAGCAAAAAGAAATACCACCATACGAAGCTCAATCCAACTTTGCATGAACTTTGGAAGTTCGGGTGCAAAATACTTCCAAAGTATTTTTTGGGGTGATCCCATTGGCATAATTACTTCGAAAACAAAGTTCTGTGTAATTATGATCAGTAACAGACTCAGAATTTTTGTTAAGAAGGGATCACAGTAAAAATTTATTAAATTTTGGAGGGGTTACAGTAAATCGTTTAAAATTTTGATGCCAATACATTGTATTTTATCATATATATACAAAATATCATATGCATCTAATTAGTTATAGTGATTGAACTCACGAATTTTGATTCATGTATTGCAAACCGTAATTAACTCGAACTGTCTCTTGCGATTTTTTAGCATGGAATAGCTCCATTTGACTAATTGAGAAACTACTTCCTTTTTACTACATGCACTTCCCTTATTCTAGATGAATAATTTCAGCTTAATTTTCTTTGGGTAGACTAGTTATTTTAAGGCATGTTTGGTTGCTAAAATTAAATTACCCCATTTTGAATTAATTAATTTAAAGTCTACAAAATTTTAAATCAGTTAACATGAATTTGCACAAGCATGAAGAGAACAGAATTCTAGCATCCCAACTTTAAAACAGGTGATTCTATGCTTTAAAAAAAATAACAGAACTTCAATTTTCAAAGAAAAAAAACAATATAAATTTTGGAGCTATTTTATTTTTATAGCCAAAACGTAGGATTTATAAATGAGCCAATTCGCAAAAGGCACAGCATTGGGACAGCCAAACATGTCCTTAGTCTTTTTCTCAACTTAGTTCTGATTTATTCAAAAAGAATGCCAAAGAGAGGTCACGATCAGCCAATCTTTGGTCAGACTTTGCTGCAATGGGTAGATCTTAAGGTGGGACCCTTTGGTGACACGTGTATGGCCAAATCTTTATATGGACACTTTACAGACTGTGTTGCATTAAATCGGTGGCTTGGGTTTGGAATTATCTCCAAACTCCAAAGATGAATGAATGATAGTAGGAATGCGTATTCGGCTGAGAGCCAAACAATAAAGTGAAATCAACTACTTTCAGCTGCGTGTCTATTATTTGCTTGCTTGTTTGGATCATACAAAGACTAGTTCTACACCCAAACACATGGTAATGTAGAGAGCACGTGGGTTTTCTTCAACCTACTACATCGATTATGATAACATATATACATGTATGTATGTACGTACATTTTCATTTAGTTGAGTTGCATTTATATGCTTATCTATGTTAGCACGAATTTAGTTGAGTTGCATTTAACATACCTTCAGCTTTTGACCAAACTATATATGAACAAGTTTCACCAGAAAAGTTTAGATATTGAGGATAGAATCGTGCTCTTACAGTCTTATCTGGAACTTGGGGAAGCGAGAAGAACAGAAGGAAAAAGAAGAAAAAAGAAAAATAAATAAAAAATATTTTTTATTTTTTTGTTTGATTTTGTAAATAAAATAAAGAAAAAATGAAAGGAAAGAAGAGAGAAAGAGAGAGAGTGTGTGTTATTCCTTTCTCTTTTTTCCTTTTATTTTTCTGTCTTTTCTCTCATTTTTCCTCTCTTTCTCTTCCCGTCTCAAGTTTTAGACAGGTTAAGAATTGAGATCCTGTTATGTCAAAATGGTTTCGTTTCCAGTAATTAGGGGAGTAGTAGAATGTGCCATGGTAATATAAAAACCTAAGATATATATATATATATATATATATATATATGTGCACACACAAACATCAAAGAGAAGAAGAAAGAAGAATCTTGTTTAACATTTGCACCATGTGTGGCACATGGTTGTGTTTTACAAAACATCCAGAATTATGCTAGATATGATTCTAGATCATAAGATCAGAAAAAAGCAATGGTTCTAGATGAATACATTGAAAAAAAAAAAAAAAAGAGATTTCTTTGGTTAAGAATACTACTTCACTTCAAATCCTAAATTGATTCTTTGTGATTGCTTTGCTTTCCACTTGAACAATTTTAATTATTGTGTGTGTTGATGTGTATTGGCCCCAGCAATCTCGCCTTCGTCTTCACCATATATTACGCCCTAGATTAGCAGAAGGTTGCAATTGAAGGGGCCAAACTCCCGAATCAACTCCTTTGAACAATGGAGTTGAAATAACACGGGACTGCAAAAACTAGGCCTAAGTGCAAAGTTAGGATTAACTTTTCTTTTCCTTTTTTTTTTTTTCACCCGATGGGGTTTTGAAATTGGATATGTTAGTATATTTTATGCCTATATGAGGGCTAAATATTGTGACTGATTTACTTGTTATTCATTAATTGGAATCAAATTTTGGGATTTAATTTTGTCAAAAATTCATATATAGCACAAGAACAATTTGGATTCAATATTTCTGTAGTTTCAAAATGATACGTACACATGAATAATTTAGTAGTATGCAAGAAACTTAGAGTTGTATTTTTTTTATAGAATGGATCAATTACAAATATAATTAGCAAGAAAGAGAATGTTAGTAGGGATGGCAAAGTTAGTAAATTAATAAGCTAAATTCTACAAAATTAAAGCGACAGAAAAAAAAAAATTATCTAACCCAAACACTATAATTTCACCTTGAATTAAACAAAAAATATTATCTATCCCAAACACTATAATTCCACCACGAATTAAACCCTGACTTAGCCTAAATCAAGACAGAATAATGAACAATGGGCCAAAAGCCCTGGTCTAGCGTTGAATTCATGTGTCCCAAAATGATGTCCACTTTTAAGAAAGTGTGAATATCTCTAATAGCGTGAAGTAGAAGTACAATCTTAAAAATGACAGGTCTATTAATTGGATTTAAACACACTAAGCTTTGTTCCCTTAAAAAGTCAAAATTTTTCATAGTGGACAAAAGATACAGACAACCGGTCATATCATCCCATTTCCTTCAATTACAATCGTTTACCTAATGATTTTTATCATTTGAATGGTACGTTTTTAACTGATAAACTAACTTGTTGCTGTGTTTCAATACGATTTAATAAAAAAATTTCCCATAATTATTCTTGATTTTAGATACATAAAATCAGACATATATGTGCATTCGATAGAAAAGATGAACATATTCCTACTAACATTACTATGTAGACTTATGGACTAAGGGTGCCTAGCTTATAACTAATTTCCTTGTTATAATTGTTAGTAGTTTTCATCTAACATGCACCAATGTATGCATACAAATCTGTATTCCAATGTTTAAAAAGATTGCTTTCAAAATTTATTGATTATTAATTAGCTAACATGTAGGGAAATAAATTTTATAAATTATTGATTAATAGTGATTATTAAGTCATAAAATGTTAAATATTACACATTGACCACAACAACTTTTTTCCAAGTAATATTATGAAATCAAAATTAGTGACCAAAATGACATACAAAATAAAAGGCAAATTAGTTTTTATTTTTTTATAGTTTTATGCATTTTTAAGATTATAATTTTCACATGGCTCTATATAGACGTTTTTGTAAGATATCTGTTATATATTATATTCTTTCTTTCTTTGTTGGGGTTCATGTTTACCAATAATGCATCTATCAACAAAAGGAACTACCTGGTTAATACAATGTTACTGTAAAAATATCAATAGAAAGACATTTTTTTATGGACAAGTATTTCCTCTAACCTAGGTTAGAGGAATTTCTCTTACCATGTGTATGTGGCAGCATACCGTGTTGTTATGTATTAAAATTATATATATTATTAATCTTTTTGAATTTTTTTTAAATTTTAGACACCATTCACGGGGTTGCTATATATATAAATACATGATTAAATGATATACTACCACGCATACGTGGTAGGAGAAATTCCTCTAACCTAAGTTGGACAAAATTCTTATCCTTTTTTTATTAGAATAATTTTTAAGTGAAAGAGTTAGAAAACATAAATGACATAATTCATTTAATATCAATTGCAAGAATTATTTACACTTGTAAAACAGACCTGCAAATGTCTATGCATAGGCGATTTATCAATCGTGCTCATCTGGGATAAGGTAATTAACAGTTTATTTAACTAGTTTTTTTTTTTTTGGTGTTTACTAGGTTTTATGAATCAAAATTTTGTTTTCCACTTATATATAGACCTTTAGGTTATGTCATTGACTTTTCTACCAAAAAATTAGTAAAAAAAAAAAAGAAGTAATAAATTATTTAAATAAGTTTAGCTTATATATTTTGAAATAATAGGTGGATTTTCGCTTACCAAAAACCGCCACCAAAGTTTGATTGACCTTTAGTAAAAGTTTGGAGTTAATAAAAGAGCATTTAACTGCATCTTTCGGCTATTATTGAGAGCGCATGAAGTGTAACTTCGCTTTCTTTATGATTCTTTTTTTAATTTTTGGGTGCAGCGTTCTGATTTTTTTTGAAGCTAAGCTAAAGGTGCTAAACGTGGCAAAATGCATACAATTCTGCAATAAATGCGACAAAGCTCTTTTCTACTACCAGACTTTTTAACTGAGAGGTCTCTCTCTCTCTCTCTCTCTCTCTCTCTCTCTCTCTATGCAACAATTTAACCATTTGTAAGCAAGATAGGCCCCTCTCTCTCTCTCTCTCTCTCTCTCTCTCTCTCAATATCAATGCCGAGCTAGCAATACTCAGAGCTGACTGCTCTAATCAAATCACTTCAAAACGAAAAATTATTCAGTGCGCTAACAGTACCACCTCATCTTGCTCCCCTCCTCCTATAGAAAGTGGGATCTCTGAGGCAAATAATTTACTTAAGTGAGAGACTCAGTCATGTGGAAGGAGGAGTAACGCAGTAAGCCTGGCGCACTGAATAATTTTTCCGTCAAAACGAGCCCCACCTTCACTCCTCCCACGTGCCCTTCCCCATCCTCACACGTGCCACCTCTCTTTCTCACTCTCTCACTCACACCGGTATACCCTAGAGTCCTAGACAGGGCAACTTTGCATCCTTTCTTTTTAAGCAGCTAACCCCATTGGTGCAGAACAGAGTGCAACCATATACTTCGCTGCTCTCCCTCTCTCTCTCTCTCTCTCTCTCTCAATCTGATCACCTCACCCTTTCAGTCTCTCTCTCTCTCTACCCACTTTCTCTCTCTATATTTTTCCTTCTTTTGTGGAGACAACTTGCAGATCTTCCCTGCAGTACTGTTTTCCTATTCTGCAAACAGCAAAATCAACCATCCACCCAGCAACCAAGTTAGCACCCACCACCAACACCAACAATCTCTAGAGAGAGAGAAAGAGAGAGAGAGATGGAAAATGGTTGGAGCTTATTCAACAACAGCAGTAGTACCAGTGGCAGCAGAGGGCAGAATAGTCACTGTAGTAACCTTGCATGGGATATCTGGGAGTTGGGTACATCACGGTTTGATTGGAGCAGTACTAACAACTCATTCCACGAAGAAGACCCACCCTCCTCCACCACCATTACCACCGCTACGGCGGCGACCACCGCCCAACCTGGAGCGAGTGGGGTCCACGCGCTCATGTTAAGCCACGATGGGCACCAAACAGCCTCCCTCTACGCCGGAGCTGGGTCCCACTACCACCCGGACCCGCACTTCACGTGCTTGAAGCTCGGCAAGAGGGACTACTTCGAGGATGCTATTGCTACCCCTCTGGGTGACCGCCACGTAGGCGGGCTCACCATTGCCAAGAGAGGCAGACCCTATTACGGCGGCGGTGGTGGTGCGGTTGCGGGGAGATCGACGTCCGCGGCGGTCACACTGGCGTCTCCTACGCCGGTGCCGAGGTGCCAGGTGGAGGGGTGCCAGGTGGCGCTGGTGAACGCCAAGGACTATCACCGGAGGCACAAGGTGTGTGAAATGCACTCCAAGGCCCCCAAAGTGGTGGTGCTTGGTCTAGAGCAACGCTTCTGTCAACAGTGTAGCCGGTAAAAATACTATTCTCAATTCTCTCTCTCTCTCTCTCTCTACACCACTCCTATCTACTGCGATATATGTATACATATGTATATCTATATATACACACATGTACGTATGTATGTACGTATGACATCTGACTTAATTGAATATGTACATATATTTGTATCTACATGTACATGTATGTATGTACCTACTAGATCTTTTGTACTCTTGTGGACCCCTTTTGGGGAGTTTTCATTGATTTTTAAGCATGGGTTTATTATGAGAGAGTACGATACAATGGGTTTGATGGATGGATGGGTGGGGTTTTAGGTTTCATAAAGTGTCAGAGTTTGACGATTCAAAAAGGAGTTGCCGGAGGAGGCTAGCGGGGCACAACGAGCGGAGAAGAAAGGGCTCTCATGATTCCATTCCTAGAAACCCTTCTCAAGGTACAAATCCCATCTATTTTTTTTTTCTTTTACACGGAAATGTCGGCAAATTCTGAAGGCTTTTAACCATTTTGTGAAAAAGAAAAGAATAAAGATTATCTTCATGGTTTTTACTATTAACGTATAGCGACTATGAATTGACTTTTGGCCCCATATGCGTAGTTTTAGAAGATGTGCAAGTCCTAAGTCCTTTCTAATTGCCTTTTTGAGAGCTACCAAATTGTTGGCTCCTTTCTCTTGTATTTTCAATTTGTCTTTGGTTTGGATCTCATATTTGTAGGGGGAAAAGGACGAGAAAATGATAGGAAAAAGAAAAATGAGTGAAATAAGTATATATATATGAAGTGTGTTTGGTTAGGAAAAATAAGAAAAAAATAAATAGATATTTGACAAAAAAAAAGTCCCATCTTTGTTGTTTAGTTACCCATGAGAAGAATAAGTAATTTCATTTTTCTGTTAATTACCTTTCCTTGTCAAATCCATGATCCATAGTGAAAGGGTTAGATTTGGGGACTTTGGGAACAGTGAACTCATTCTGGGTGTGGTTAATTTTTTTCTCAATAGTGTTCTAAAAGAAACCTAATATAAATTTCTCAATATTGTTCAAGCTTATTCTTCATCTCTCTGTTCTTTTTCCTGAGTTTTCTACCCATTAATAGTTGGACAATAAGAATATAGTAATCAAGATCACAATCATTGTGATACTATTACTGTAATGCAGAGATCAATATTACTAGGTGACTATAATAATTGTAACAGAAATCCCATGCAATTGCAAGTGATAGTAAGTGTAAGAACCTCAGACACGTACTGGCGTGGAACTTCGAAGTTCCAAATAAGAAGTTTGCGTGGAGTCTTGACTCCTGTGGTTGTGAGTTGAAGTGATGCAAATTTTTATTTCATGGGATTCATTGAAGTTTGCCAATGGGCAAGGAATTTTCTCTATTCTCAATGCATTTTGTTTGGGAAAATAATTCATTTTCTGTCTCTGGGACTAGCATTCCGAACCCTAGGTTTCGCTGTACATGGTCCTGTCGAATTAGGTTTAAGGAATTACCTTGGGTTATCATGAGATTTAATGCTGATTCAATATGCACTGCCCCATAGATTCAAGTGCCCAAGTTGACAGCCTAGCCTCATAGATGTTGATAAACTAGTAAGCCGAATTTTGCTATCAGCGATGCTACATTGAAGAATGAGGTTACTAGATTCGTGTAGAAGGCACTACAAAGACATCAAGAAAGTCAAAACAGAAGGGCCAAGATATGAAAACCCTATACACCATTGCTCATGGTTAATAGAAATTATGGTCCTAAATAGAGCAGACTGGTCAGATTCGTCTCATGGACCCATAACAGTTGCAATATAGCTTCTGAAGTGGAATTAGATAATCAACCATCAGTTCATTGGGATCTCTTGATCCCAAATTTTGTTCACACTGCACTAATATGACATTGCTCTATGCTAGGCTTTGTCCACCTTAATGGAGATGTTAGGTTTGGTTCATTCTTCTGTGTGCCTCAGTTCATGGGTATATAAGAACAAATGTAATGGAAAATAATATGAGCTAGACTTCTGTTTGGCCTGAACCTTTAGAATCCATATGTACTGAAGTTTTTACCCTCTCTGAAATTGTGTCCTTGACACTTTGTGTCCAACTAGCAATTCCTAGCTCCTATTACTAGTAAAGTACATCCCTGCAATTATTCACAATGAATATTAAATGTTAGCTCATGCTTTATAAATATGTCACTTATATAAATTTGTATTGGTAAGGTGTTGTGAGATATATGCTACAATCTATATATTGTACCAAGTTTCAGTAACTGGGGCCTCTCAATAACTTATTTGGTTATAGTTTTGGTTTTATTTTCTATTTTCATTTTAAAAAATTTGCTGAAATTATATTTTGTAAATTAGTTTCAAAAATTGTTTTCGTTGAGACTGCGTATGGTAAACTAATTCTGAAACTTGTTTTGAAAAATTGTTCAGAAAATACCCCAATTTTAGGAACTAAGAAAAAATGTATTTTTATATTTCAGAAACCGTTCTGATACGATAATAAAAATAATAAGAAAATAATGGTATTTTTTATGATCTTATTTTTTTTTAAAATTTATTTATGAGGGTACACAAAATGGGAGTTTCCAATTTTTTTGTTTGCTTGAAACATGAGAAACGAATATAGAACCGGAGCCATAATCAAAGAGGGATAGTTCCTTTTAAGTGTGTATTTCCCTCTTAATGAATGTATGCAACTTGTTGAACCATGTAAATTCTTGTGTTCCGTTTGAGTAACTAACTGGACTGTCTTTACTGCTTTTACATTTATTTTTGTGGATCTTGTAACAAAAAATGATTTTAAAGGAGTTCATATTGGAGGCACTGGATTCATGTTTACTGTAAATCTGTTTTAAATGGGAGATAGAAGAATGAGCTGTAAACGTTTTCGAAATAACAATCCAAAGTATTGTTTGCTAATTATACCGCTTTGATGTGTATTGTTATGTTAAAGTAGTTTTAAATGATACATCAAAATACTATCACATAGCAAAATGCATGGCATTCGAGGCATAATTATTATAACTAATTATATATGCTCTATACATATGGATATATATTAACACCTCACTTATTTTTGTTTTTTTGGGTTACTTCAAAATTTTCTTAATGTGAAGGAGTTGCAGGAACTCGAAACCTGCAACTTAAAATTTTTCACAATTAATATGTACTAGTGTTGCATATGTCTAAGAAATACAAAGTTCTTTTTTCCTTTTTGAATCAAATATGTTCTTGAATGGACATTGGCTACCATGAAATTTCTTGTAAATTATGCCATATGAAATTTAAGAACTCGAAAGAACTAAACATGTAAATTCCTTTTTAACAGACAGTCAATTGCCGGCAGGATGTGCTCTCTCTCTTCTGTCATCAAAGAACAACAATTCATGGTTCTCATCGGCCGATCTCTCTTCAAGGTGCAGTGCTGCTCTCCGAGAGCTGATTGCAGAAAATCGTGCAGCCATCCTAGCCCGGCAGCTAGTTCTTGACCGAGACTGGCACCGGCACCACCATGCAATGGAGGATTTGAACCAAACCGGGTCCATTTCTCTGGCAACATCCCACCACCACATTTTCCCCGAGCCACCCAGTTGGGACCGGTTCAATGAAGATGGAGGACACGTGACACTTGATCTTATGCAGGCTTCAAGTTCTGCATTCGGATTCTTGTCTGTGAGAGGAAAGTCTAAGGAAGAGGAAGAAGGATGTTCTGAGTTGTGGAGCTCATTGGGGGGAGCTCACATAGTTTGAAAGTTTTCAAGAATTCATTGATTGTATTGATATTATGATAATTTTGTTTGGTGTGAGAAGACATTGTCTTTCTACTATATATATTGTTGGGTTGTAAAAATTTTTGTTCATCAATTGATCAGGAGTGAACATGTTCAGCACTGGATCTTTTTGGCACCTTTAGGTTTTTGATACTTACATTTGACCATTTTAGATGGTGTGATGAATAATAATTTATAGGGCAAATTACAGTTATTTTTCTTGAGGTTTGAGACTATTACAACTCATCTCCTGAGATTTTAAAAGTTACATTTCTCTCTCTTGAGATTTGAGGTGAGTTATATTTTTATCCAGATATTAAATTTTTTAACAGAATATATGTGATATCAGCAAAAAAAATAAGTTTATTATCTAAATTGTGCTTAATGTGCATGAAATGATAAATAAATTTTTTTTTTTGCTTATGATATAACAAATAGATCTTATATACTATAAAAAAAAAATCAACACGTAGGGGAAAAAATTTTAACATTTGGGAAAAAAACAAAAATTTTAAAAATTAACATACAAATTAATTTTAGAACAAAACAAAAATTTTATTTATGTCATTTCATGCACATTAGAGGCAATTTATGTAATAATTTTTTTTTTCTTTGCTAAAATTACATATATTTTGTTAAAAAATTTATCATTTGGAGAAAAATGCAACTCACCTCAAGCCTTAAAGGAAGAGAATGTAATTTCTAAAATCTCAGAGATAGATTGTAATATTCTCAAATCTCAAAAAAGGTAAATGTAATTTGCCCTTATTTATATGCAGTGTTCCATCTATAGTGCATTAGGTACTGTTGCACTATCTTATGTTGGGATGCCAATGTCGCCTCCTGTTAGTTGTTTGCTGCAAGCTTGCTGTAAAACTTTATCTGTTAAGTCATTGAATCTTGCTTCTGCTTTTAAAAATACTGAAAACGTGTTTAAATGATTGGACCTGCTTTATGGGCTTTTGCAAAAGCAAGAAAAATAGTTGTGTTCCGCGTTTGATTATTGTTTCCATTTGTGTTTTTTTTTTTCATTTTTTGAAGTTCAATGAAATTGCATACGGCAAACTGGTCTTAGAAATTGTTTTGTTTTCTCTCACTTTTTTTTATACTTTTACCTCAAGGCTGTGTTTAGAACTCAGATTTGGTGATGAAAAAGCAAAAAAAACAGAAAAAGTCAAGAAAAAGAGAATAAAATAAAATAGTATTTTTATTCTCTTTTTTTACACTTTTTTTCTTTTTCATCACTAAATTATTTATTTAAACACAGCCTAAACAGATAATAATACGAGAAATTGAAATATGAAACATGATACATAATACATGATCCAAAAACTTCATGAAGAATAAGTGATACGAAATTTAACGGGATACGTATATGAAAATTTCATTGAACCTTTAAAGATAACGATATAAACCAGTAAAAAAATTTCGTGATTAATTCAATTATTAATCTAAAATATTATTTTAGAGAGACTTATAAGAACAAACACGTATTATTGTTAAGATTTGGCTTTGTGATTTAAAAAAATTGTAAAAACAATGACGAGCATTTCTATGAAGTTTTTCTAGTATTTTCTAAGGCTTTCGATAAGTTTGTTTTAAAAATTGTGTTAGAGTTTTTAAAATTCTAAAAGTTTTTCTTAAAATTTCATAGAGTTTCAATTCCTTTTTCAAAGAAAGAGTTTTACTCACAAAGTGAATTTCCGTAACTATGTTTTTTGGGTTGAAGAAATGAATATACATATAGACTATATTAGACATCTGTCACAAAAAATTGTCCCATCAATACCACACAGCCATCTGTGAGAGCAGGGGTGGTATTGCATTGTTGTTGAGAGGTGCCATGGCACCTCCCAGCTTTTTTATAATCTCTATTTAGTGTATTCATATGATAATGTTTCATAAAAGATTTACTCTATTTGGCACCCCCACAATATTAAAATTTTTCTTACGGTGCTAATTTATTAGAACTTTAAAAAAATTTTGGGTTATACAAATTTTTTCTATACTTCCTAACCCACTGAGACTAACATTGTGTACCAGTTCAACAAAAAATAGAATATTCCCTGTAAAATTGAAAAGTTTATAAATATAGATACTTTTCCGACAAAAAACAGTTAAAATGTATTAATAAACAATTACCTTGTCTTATGTTTTTCATATTTTTGTTGAGACCAAAAAGAAACTACTTTTCATGTATGAATTTAGTCTTGTATCATAATATATTTCTCATGCTTGTAACTTAGAATTATGTGAAAAAAATAATAATATATCAATGTGTGAAATTTTGTGTTTTAAGCTTTGCCACCCCCAAAATAAAATCCCCAGTCTGCTCCTGTGTGGGAGACTTTATCACACCTATATCGGGGCTGATACTTAGATCATTTTGCATAGTCTTAAACCTAAAGAGTAGATTTAGGCCTACCGGATGATTATAGAGACTAGTGTAACTCACGCACTGAATAAGAAAATTTAAATTCTTGCCGACTGAATCAGCCTCTTGGTAGCAATTACTGTAACCAAGGTTGGTTGCATAGCCCCTCTTTTATGGCAAAAAACATTGAATTTGCATCCCTTCTCTCTTGGGATGGCCATTTTGATTGTAGAATCAGTTTAAGACGTCGACACCTTCGACTCTTGTTGGTGTCTCTCGAGTTTAACTGCTATATGTCATTTGAAGGTGATTATAGGTATCTGAAATTTACATTGTGAGGTAAATCAATTCCTTTTTGCTTCTTGTTTTTCAATGATGATTCTCCATAATTAGTTGTAGACACGCCTTTCCCTAAACGTTGTTTTCCTTTGCCTATAAAAGGTGTTTATAGGTCGGGTCGAGTAGCAACTCACCAACTGAATCATCAAATTTGGGTTAAAAAATAATAAAATCGATTTCAATTTGATTTGAGTTTGAGTTGATCAAGTTAGGTTGGTTCGGATCGACTCACAACCGTCGAAGTCGGATTTATAAACTTTAAAATTGATTTTTGACTCAATTTGATTCGGTTTTGGGTAGGTCAAATTGAATTAACAGGTTGAATGAATTTTTGAACACCCTATATTAGTATTGAAAAACAGAAAAAAGAAAGCAAATCGAGATAATGCCTCGTGCACATGAACTTGCAGGCGTTAAGGTTGGGTTTTGATTGGAATATTAAAACGTGTTGGGTGTCTTTTTCATAACCCATCAATCACTATAAGAGGATATTGGAATGCTTTGATTTATTTTTCAGCTAAAACTGATTGAAAGTCAAATTAGGCAGCTATGCTATTGTGAGGTTCCCATTCAAAGTCCAACGAATATCTCATTGTCTTGTTTTTTATTTTTCTTCCTTCTATATTTACATTTCGGTTTCGCTAGAAATTTAAGCAGGTGAGGACTCGAGCTAAAAAAAATTTTGAAGTTTGGAGAGTGAGGGTAATTTGTTTTTTTTTTTTTTTATAATTTTTTGAGGGATACTAATATACTATTTCATGTTATAAACAAAAAAAAAAAATCTCATATTGCTTAAACAGATTTTTAAATACTCAGGACTAAGCTTACTTAAGGAGTATTTGGATTGTAGCTTAAAAAAACTATAAGCTATAAGTTTAAGTTACTTTTAAAAAGTAACTTTTTTTATGCCGATTTTTAAAAAATGGTGTTTGGATGACAAGTTGCTTTTTAGTCATGAAAATTGATTTTTTTAAGCAATTTTTTTTATGGTGAAGCAAACATAATTTAAAAAATTCATAAGCTTGAGTTATAAGTTGGGCCCGAACACCCTGTAGATATATCATTAAATTTAGTACACCAAATGTTAAAAAATAAAAGCTTGTCCTCTGTAACATTATGTTTTGGCTCTTGGCCTTGTTAAGGAAACGGAAAATGAAAGAGAAGCATTGATCATACCATCTCCTACAGAAAAATTTCCATTTTCTCACTGTCTTCTCATAAAATCCTCCAAAATCCCAACAAAATTGTGTAGCCACGTGTTCATGTCCCTACTAAGGAGTAAGGAGTGAGGACACAACCCTTTCCTTTAATCACGTGCAGAGCACGTGAACCTGCAAGTCTGTATATATCAACCCCACACTAGCCCCCACATCAACCCCACAAAGGGCAACAAAACTCTTCACAGATGAAGGCTTTCCACGTGCTAGGTTTGAAAAAAAGTACCCTCCATCAACACACATGACAATTAGTTGCATTAAAAGGGTAGGGCCCCTAAGTTTTCCCACTGTGCGTGGAATCACCATTCAGAAGCATGCAGGTGCAGCAGAGAGAGAGAGAGACTCACAAAACCAAGAAACTGAGTGAAACTTTGCTGTTCTTCAAGAGACGACTTTTCTTTCATAACCATCTCCTAACAAAGAGGTCTAGTTTGATTAAATCTTGCTGATATTTTTTTTTTTGTAAAGACCATTGTCTTCAAACTCAGTGAGTAGGAAAAGAAAATCTAGTCTTATACAGTTTTTTTTTATTAATGTGGTAGTGCTATTTTTTAGATTATATATGAGCCAAAATTTATTCAAAAAAATATCTCTCTTCTTCTTCATTCTAAACATGAATACATCAAGAAAACTGCCATTTCATATACATCATCGTGGTATGAACTCAGAATTTCTTCGCTTGGATTCCGCACCCATTTCAATTAAAGCTAGGTCCTCCTACCCTCCATCATCTTGGTCCTTAAATTCCGAAAACCTGATGTTGTTCTTGGCAAAAAAAAAAAACAAAGGGGCTCTTTCATGCTCTTAAGAGATTCAGATCCGCGATTACAAAAGTTTTATAACATTGACGCTCCAATGCAGTACGATAGTGTTTTGGTTGGAAATTGAATGACCACTTTGTATATTAATTTTGTACGAAAAATTAATTTTTATATAGTATTTCTCAATAAAAAGGTTACAGCCACATCAATTTTAAAGATCTGAGTCAAAAGATTCAACATGAAATTAGAATGTTGATCATTCATAGTTTACATTTATATCAAAGTCAAAGTTTAGTAGTTAGGCAGTACTGACTATTCGATAATAATTCTTATTAAATGATAACACGTGATGTGTTATATACATCAATAACCTAAATTTATGCTATAATAGAGAAACTTTTAAAAGAAAATAGAAGCTGACAAAATCGGATTAAAAATTTCCTTCAAAGTCTCTAAACTTTTATCACAAATTCAGAGTATTAATATATTTACACACCACATATCACAATTTAATAAAGTTTACTACCAAAACATTGAGTACTACCTAATCACTGAATCTTTATGTGTGTCAACACAAAGGTCCTTCCATTAAGTTTTTGCATCGCTAATCCCATAATGGTGGCAGGCCGAAAGGAAAAATTATAGGAATAGTAGCTTTTCATGGGCATTTTAGTATCGATATTATGTTGGGAAAAAAGGGCAATAAGAAGATAACATTCTTATTTTTTGGGTACTTATTCCATTATTTTCTTACCCTCCGTGTATTTAATCGGTCCTCAACTTTAAACTTTAAAGCATAAATCTGAGTAAATATAGTTGATATTACCGTATCTCTAAATGGTTATCCAGTGGCGTGCTACACCATCTCATTTCAACTTTTTCCTCTCTCTCATTTGTATGGAAATAAGAATTGGTGAAACAAAGGAGGAAAGAATAGTACTCTCTCTCTATAGAATTCTCATATTTTCTCTTGGGTTAGATGTTTAGTCACTTTCATCATGGTCCAAGGTGCGTTGTTGGTTTGATGTTTAGTCCCTTTCTTCACGTTTGAAGGTGCTTTGTTGTGTCCACTGGCACCATGAAAACTGTTCCAGCATTGATTTCCTATTACGACAACAACCTCAACAATTTTCATTTGCTTCACATTATATAAACCAAAGAGTATAGTTTATGTTGCTTCATGTGAGAAATTTGTGGTCACTTGTTTTCTCACATGAAGCAACACAAATTTCTCACTTTAGAGCCTTTGAATGCTACCTAGGTGGATGCTCAAAATACAAGGGGAAAATCAAAGAAATTAAGTATCTTCTACTATGAATTGATGCCAAAGTCCAACTATACATTGCTTGTCATTTACAAGAAAAGAAATACAGGCACATCAATGGCCAAAACAAATATATATATATGTGTGTGTGTGTATGTGTGAGAGAGAGAGAGAGAGAGATTAATTATGAACTTCTAAGTAGCCAAGAGCGAAGTCCAGGAAAAGGAAATTAGTAATAATATACTAATTAATTAGCTGGAATGAGACCTAGGCCATTGATGTTTTCCCTGATGCTTTAACTGACATTTTATGGCTGGGTATAGAAGAAGATTGGGATGTCCAAAAAGAGAGGACAGGAATGAGAGGTGAGAGGTGAGAGGTGCAGGGAAAGTGACCTCTCTCCAAACATTTTAATGATAACTGGTGAGATGAGATATTGTTGGGGTCATTCGTAGGACTTCATGTGCATATGGGTACCCACACAATGAGAGAGAGAGAGAGAGAATTTCAAAACACAAAGATTCTAGTAGATTTTGGTGGGGAAAGGGGAACATGGGCACCCCTTCTCCTTAAGGTTCCTAGTCCCAAGTGACACAGGCTACAGTTCATTAATTTAGACTTGGGGTAATTATATTTTATCATATTGTGGTTTCAGCCGAGTCAAAATTAGATGACTTATATATGATTTAAAAGTGAACATATGACCTATTATAATTTAGACTTATTTATAAAATAGATGAAAACTGTTAAGTTTAACAAAAATTTTATTGTAAGAGTATTTTTGTCATTTTATCTCTCCAATTAGAATATTAAAAAGATAATTTTGCCCTTTTATGCCAATATGAAGGGCTATCTTTCGAATTTTATTTTTCGTTATTTCACCAAATCATCCTTTTGATATTTCAATTTGAAGATATAAAATGATGAAAATACCTCTATGGCAGAATTTCTGTTAAATTTAACGGTTTTCATGCATTTTGTTGATAAGTCTAAATCACAGGGAGGTCATGTGTTTAGTTTAAAATTATAGGAGGGTCATCTGATTTTGGCTCAAACCACAAGGGGAAAAAATGTAATTACCCCTTTAGAATTTGGTGGGTGATTTGAGGAGTAATTATATTTTATCCCTTTGTGGTTTGAGCAAAAATTAAATGGCCCCCTGTAGTTTAAAAGTGAATATATGACTCCTTATGGATTGGACTTAATTGTAAAATGAATGAAAACCTTTAGAATTAACAAAAAATTGGTCGTATGGGTATTTTTGTAATTTTACCTCTCCAAAATGATATATTAAAAAGATGATTTTGCCCTTTTATATCAAAATAAGGAATGTCCTCTACAAGAGTATTTTTATCATTTCATCAAATCTTTTATGTTTTATCAATTTTACAAATAAGTCCAAACCACATAAGAGTTATACGTTCACTTTTAAACCACAATGGATAATTTGATTTTCACTTAAATTACGAGGATATAAAGTGTAATTACTCCATGGATTAATTGAGTTCTCCCCAAGGTTCAAATCTAAATTTATATAATGACATCCATAATCCTGTGAATTATAATATGATGGAGAGAGAGACTTCAACATAATTATGGGCAAACAATGGACACAGTAAGACTTTCAATGCTTTCTTCGTATCGCCAATAATCTCCCTACAACCAAACGCATGAATACATGATTTTGTTTCCTGAAAGAAAAGAATTGGAAAGGGGAAAAAAATGAAATAAAAAGGAAAAAAACAAAGGAAAGGAAAGGAAAGGGTCCACCTTTAAATTTCCTCGAAGGTGCAAGGAGGCTTCCGAATCAATGATTAGAGAGACTCTTTCGCGTAGCAGCAGAACCATCATCTTCATGGTACGTGAAAGACAAGCATCCAATTATTCACAGTATTAATGAAAACAAACATAAGATTTCGACATCAACCTTTTATCATCGTCAATGGAGACAAAAAGAATTATAGAACTTTATCTGATATATTGCCATATTACACGTTTGAGTTTAGACTTAACCCAATAAGATTACCAAAAACAAACAAAAACTCATGCTGTAATTTCTGCATGGTTTCGGGAGCCTACTACGAATTTATGTAACTATTGCTATATATATACACGTATATATATAGCGTTTCTACTGGCTAGTATTGTGACCACGAACAGTTAAAAACAAAGAAAATGCTACACATGATATCATTTGTCACTGTATTTTCTCACACTTAAATACAAGTGAGTGAACTCATGTGCATATATGCCATCACCTTGGATATAGGAGTGAGAAGATGAGTGTGAGAATGAAATTTTGTGTAAAGGTTATGTTATACAATCAAAAAGTTTATACAAAATTTATATATATATATATATTGATATGATTGAATGAGAGTCTTTTACTTTTAAGACAAACACTAATTATAACGGTTTTTAGTTACAAAAATGCCACCGCCCCATTATTTTGGTAGGATTTTTTGTACAAAATTTTCTAATAGAATAAAATTTTCCTTATAACATTACTTCAAAAGTAATCCAAAAGCCCTTGCATCGTTAATTAAGGATGTTTATTGGCAACACCATAAATAAGTCACCAGTTTGGTTTGAGATGTGTTGGTTTTTCTTGAGCTGTTACTGCAGAAATCATCAATGGTTTCAACTCTTCTTTGTCGTGGCAATTATGATACCAGGAAGGAAGCAGATGCCTTGGAGGTCCTAAGTGTAATAATTAACCAAGTATGAAGTTAAGTGATCATAATTTAGTTTTTTGAAATTTTCTCTTTACATTTCAGCTATCTAATTCTCTCCCATTTCAGCGATTATGTTCATTTATATTTTCCCACTTCAACATCAATAAAAAGAAAGTCGGGGCATAGCATTTAAAAAGGAGGGATGAGATTGGAGTACAGTTTCAGTAATAGGGTAAAAAATAAAATGAAATCCATCACTGTTTGGGTAATATAAACGCAAACAAGTGTGTGTAACCAAAGATTAAAAAAAAAGGATTCAAACAAAATAAAGGGTGAAATCTGCAAAAGCACTTCTCCATTCAAGTGGTAACACAAAACAATGGGGCAAAAATGGTAACATATTGAAATTTTATTCAGGAGGGTAGGGAGCACCCGCATTCCAAAAAATTGCACCCCTCATCCTACCTGAGTTTGAGAATGCATACCAGAAGTGATGCAACAACACCTGATATATATATATATATATATTTATCAAACTACTTGTCCTATTATATCCAATATTTATGCAACAATTTTTCACAACTGCATCGATATGTTGTTAAAATGCAATACAATTAAAAAATTCATGTAGAATTTATCATCAAAATGATATGGTTTCTAAACTTTCATAATGTAAGGGTTGACATATATATTCTATATAACTACTTTTTCTGTTATATGCAACAATTTTTCACAACTGCAACGATATGTTGTTTAAATGCAATACAGCTAGAAATTTTATGTAAAATGTATCACTAGAATAATGTGCTTGAATAAAACCGTTCACATTCAAAGAAAACATCAATCTTGTAGGTTTTAATTTCAAAAGTCGCATTGTCACATCATTTTGGTGTGATTTGTGTACAAGTTTTCTTTTAAAAGACTGTTTTTCTCAATCAAATTACACTAAACTTGAGATCAATATGTGAGTTAACTATCAGTGGATTCTTTACTCGATTCAGACTAGGTCCAATTCAATGCAATGGTACGCTTAAAGCTTTCTAACTACATAGCTATGGCACATTGTTTTTAATTTTTGCATGCTTTTTTATTGCTTCTGCAAGCAACGTATTTAAGCCCAAAATAAAATTTCAGTATATTTTGAGACTCGGGAAGCCAATAGGCTTTAATTAGAGTACAAGCTTTTTTTTTCCCAATTAGCTGCAACAAAAAACTCCCCAACTATCCATGCCAATCGAATCAAGCACCACAAGTGTATCCTCGTAAAATGCATGTTGAGTAATGGGATAAGAGAGAGAAATGAAACTATTTATATTAGAAGTTGCTATTAAAGCCAAATATGTTGGAAGAGTATGCATATCTCAACCACTTTTCTCATAATATTTTGAAAAGTAGTTGATCGGGAAAAAATATGTAGCAATGCTGTATATAATCTCATTTCTCAATTTATTTTTTCACCTCCTAGACATAAGGCTGTATAACCCACATTAATAAATTTATGTGAAACCTATTCACTTGTGTTTAGGAGGTGAGAAAAAAGATTGAGAAATGAAATTACATATAATATTTTCCAAAAATATAAGAGTGATTTTTCCTTTTTTTCTTTCTTCCTTTGAAGAGAGGGAAAGGTGGTTGATTTTATGTAGCTCTTGCGAATATCATTTCTAAAAGAACCCTAATCAAGTTACCCTTCTCACTCGAAGTTTTCCATTTTCCCCTTCTAATATATACACACACATATATATATTTATGGAATAAGCTGAACAGGTCTTCAACTCCATGCTACTAACTACTCAGAGAAAGGGAATGGCTACTCTATCCGACAATTATTTTGGGTAGTATCTCAACAACTCACTCGTGACTATTGGTCTTTAAATACTCTTTTTTTAATTATATTTGCAATAACTATGGATCATATTTTGGTAACAATAGTATCATTTCTTACAACTTACTTTCATATTTTTTGTAACTATTTTTATCACTAAAATTGCCTCGAATTTAGTGCCTACTTTGCAAAAATTTTCAGCCAATGGCCAATTTTTTTTATATTTTAATCCAAGGATTGAGATTTTGCAAGTTAGGGTTAGGTACGGATGGAAAATCCCTCAAGAAATCGCAAAATCACGATGCTAATACTAACAAATCAACATCATATTTGCTTCTTAGGAATGCACAGAGAGAGAGAGAGAGAGAGAGAGAGAGAGAGAGTGAAAGAGAGAGAGAAGTGGGCAATCTGATCAGAACTCTTCCTCGTGGAGGACCCACAACTGCATAAGTGACTTTGATAAAAAATAGCCTCCATGCAGGAGACAGCTTGACTTGACCTCTTCTTCCACCAAAAGCATATTCCCCCAAGGAAAATACTCACTGCCTACTCACCTTCATGGTCATTATTTCTCTCCTCTTTTTACCGTGTTCATTGCATTTTCCGGGAAAATTTCAAGGGACCAGACAAAAGAAAATAATGCAATCGCCGGAAATGGAAAACAGACCTGCACGAGCGCGCCTGCCAAAACTACCAACCATTGTAACCAAATACCAAACGATAAAAGAAACTCCCACTACACAATTTCCCGGAAACGCATTGCCTGGAATTGGTAGATTTGTTAAACTATGATAAATAATAGCTCCACACAAATGGTGGTATGCAATTTCCAGGGAAGGAAAATAGATACGACATTTGATTTGATGTCTCTATAACGCCCACCTTCGAGAAGTGAATGCAAGATAATTTAAAAGTAGATACAACATATTAGTATACTAGAGGGTTAAACACCTATTCCTTGATCTTCGGGGCATTACTAGGTTGGGATTTTGATTGTCGGATTGCCTATAAGTTACCCGTTGGAGAAAAAGAGTGAGCTAGTCGCCGGGGAAGAATTCGCGGCTTGATATGATCTTTGCCGGAAATAATCCAGTGACATTCTCGGCGGTGAGACAGCCACCGTCACTGAGGAAGACGATTGAGCTCCGGAGTCAGGTGGAGACCCTAAAAACAAAACCCGAAAAACGAAATCCCACAAGTCAAATTCCATTTCTTTGTTAGTGTGGTATACACTACACAGTATGAATATATATATGTACATATGTTCTCATTCACATATATATATATATATATACATATAGAACATACACATATCTACATAAATGAGGCTTACTTTCAAGGTTCTCGGACGGTGAAGTGCGAGCATTTTCGAGCTGGGACTTGGGTTCTTGGGTGGGTTGATGATTAGACTTTCGCCTCCGGCGATTATGATCGGCCAACCTTTTCCGGCAGCTTCTTTTCCCGTTGTCGAACTCCGAGAGAAGATGGAACCTGTTATGGTGGCATCGGATTGGATTGAATTCCCCATTAAACTTCACATATACATGAATACATACAGAGAAAGGTATATATATATGTACTATTAGATATATAGATGGATAGACAGATTATTAAGCATCAAGAAGAACTTACTGGGTTGATAGCAAGTACTCCATAAGAAGCAAAACCAAACAGTACGTAAATGAAAAACGGCAGCTTTCAATGGCGAGAAAATAAAATTTACGGACGCAAATGCCCTCGGGATTGCCCCACGTACGGCAAAGCCAATCATTAGCCCGATAGCATAAACCCAAGGGCACTTTCGTCTTTTTGACTATTAAGGTTTTGCTCCGGTGACGGAGAGAGAGTTGGTGGGTGGATGAGAATGTGAATAAGTGGAGAAGACGAGGGTGTTACAGTAATTTTGTACGCAACCTGCTGCACTGTTGACAGAAACGCTGAGTCAACCCGGCGGCAATGACGGTGGCGGCCTTCGAGTGGAATTCGCAGACCTTGTGGCGGCGGTGGTAATGCTTGGCGTGGGTCAGATCGGCATTGCAGCCCTCCGCCTGACACCTTGGCGAGTTGACCGACCCCGGCTCGACCGGCCTGGACCGTCGGTAGAGCCGGTTCACAAAATCGTCCTCCGATGACGAAAAGTACGTCCGGCCTCCCAAATTCAACCCAATCCTGGAAGCGAAGTCGACAACTCCGCCACCACCCGGTTCACTCTTCGGGACCACCATGAACCCGCTGGGACCCGCGGCTGCTCCGCCTACCGGCTCCAGTGACAGCATCGCCGGAGCGGGAGGTGGATAGGACTCGCCGAAGGCGCGTGGGTCGTAGAGAGAGTGCAAATGGGTCTGAGTTTGGGCGTGATGAGTCACTGGTTGATGAAAATGGTGGTTACTCTGAAGAAACCCACTTGAATTAAGGAGGGTTTCGTTGAAAGCTTGGGCGTAGTGATCGAAAATCTGGCGGGAATGGTCGGAATCTTGGGTGGGTTCGTCGCCGGAGAGCATGACTGTCGCCGGGTTTCCCCATTCGTACTCCAACATTGCCTCGAAACTTTTATGACACCTTCAACTCAAGACTGTTTAGCTTTTCGAAGGACCTTTGATCTGTACAGTAAGCAAGAAGAGTTATACATATATATATATATATATAGAGAGAGAGAGAGAGAGAGAGAGAGAGAGGGAAATCTGTGAGCTTTGAGAGGGGGAAGATGTTGAGGAAAGAACGGCTGCAAAGATTCGGGCTTTCTTATTTTCTTTGGCTATATATTTTAGTGTGAGAAGTTCTGAATTTGCTTTAAGGGACATGTCGGGGATTGGAGGGTTTTGTCTGAGCGTAATGAGAACTTACCTTACCTTATGACAGTGTGGAACTCAGAGAAACCCTACTCCTTCTCCATTCCGCAGTACTGTCTCACTCCTCTGCTTTGCTCGCTCTCTCCATATTGGCGTTTGTACAAATCCTGTCTCTCGCTCCTCTCTCTCTTTCTCTCTCTCTCTCTCTCTCTCTCTAGGTTAGCTGGAGGAACTGGGTTATGAGGCTGGCTTTTACTCAGTGAGACAGGAAGGTGTTGATTTACAGAGCCGTGGGGGCTGCTGAATTACCGTTATGCCCAATAGGTAATTGCCTAATTGCTGAAAAGCCACTACAAGGAAACTTAATGGGGAAGGGTCTCTTGTAATCCACATCCTCTCTACGGCTTTTTCTGCTTTTAGAAATTATACAGTACCTAAAGTCTGGACTTGCCATTAATTTTTTACATGAGATGGTAATTAAAAAGAATAAAACAATCATTAGTTTGTGTGTGTGTATATATATATGTACTTGGATATTCAATCGTTCGGAAAATTTGTAGCAAAGTTTTGAACAGTCAGTTTTAGGTTTGGTGTAGGCCATGCAAAACCTTTGCCATGTAAGAGAGGGATTGGGCGGCTCCTTTGTGTTTTCTACATTCGAAATTCGTTTTTGTGTCAATTTTAGGCTGGCCATTGAAGGGTATATAGGACTAGGCTGAATTAGAAAGTTGAAACTGTCTCAATTTTGGCATTGCTTTTGAAAGCTATCAAATGAAATGAACATTAGAAGGACCCAAAAGCTACATCTACCTAGCTAGGTCAACTAAATTCCATTTTACATGGTAGGAATTCATATACGGAAGCGTATACAAGTTAATTAAACAGTTTTTTGGAGTTTAACTAGAATTTTAGTCTGAAACCTACAAACCAGAATGTGTCCAGTGTTTTGATGCATTTAAAAACGTAGAACAATCTCAATCTTACACTTGTGGTGGAGGGTTATTACGTTAGACGGACAAAATGCACACTATTGTGTGAAAGAGAGAGTGAAAATCAAATTAACTACGTTTCATTACGCGATCTTATATATATGTGTGTGTGTGTATGGGAGTCTTGATAAGGAGCCATTATTAGTGTTCTTAGAGTATTACGTGTCCCTTCTTGTTCTCTTCTTACACAAGAGTAGATCTTTACCACTAGGTGAAAAGTAAAACAAAAATAATGTTGTAATCCAAACTTAACAAATAGTTTTTTTTCTCTCTAAGAGTCTTTATATACTGTTGTTGTTTATAACCCTAATCCGAAAAGACTAGGAAACCACCCACGAGTGCCCGGTTTGGGCTTGACCCAAAGTCAAACATACATATTATGTAGTAATAATTAATTGTTTATATGTTATTCATAAATAGAATATATATAAATACACACACTCTGAGTAGTACAACCAAAATGTTGTATCTGACCAAAAAAATCGTACTTATTAGGCCCGATCAATTCGTTTGCAATTAATTTTGTTTTGTAGGAAGTGAATGCTTGTTCTGCTTTGCTTTTAAAGTTTTTATTCACTCAATTTTTGACCCTTTAATTATTAAAAAATAAGAAAATTTGAAAATGCGATTACTTTTAATGGTCTTAATTTTCTATGGACCCAAGTTAAAAAAATTAAAAAAATAAGTTGGACACGATTTTTTGAAAATTGCTTGTTTTCTAAAGCTTTTTTTAGAAACGAAAATTTAAAATGACTATGACAAACACATTTTTTTATGTCAAATATAGGAAAAAAATATTTGTTCTTTCAGATTTTTACATAAAAAAGTTTACTAAATTAATGGTATGGCAATATCATTTTTGTAATTAAAATGCATGCATCTTGTTGTGTACTTTATTTTAACGTGATAGATCTCAGTTTAGTCGCATCATTTTGTTTATACTTTGTTTATACTTCTTAAATTTTTCTGGCATTACTCTACTTATTAAATGCCTAGAATTGTTAGGAATAAAATATTCCTATTTTAGCTTTTGGACATGCCTTGAATATGTATTGAAAAGAAATCTCCATTGACATTTTTATATTTAGTTCAATAAGTGTTAAGTAGAGAAATAGTTGTAAACTAGATCATTTTTTTTTTTTTTAAAACCCTTAAAATAAAATGGGAATGCAAGTGCTACCCCTACATGCACGAGCTTGCATTCCCATTATTAAGACTATGCACTAAAAGCTCATTTAAACGTAACCCTTTTTTTTTTGCACTTTTGATTAAGCAATGGTAAAAAAAAATCACAAGTGAAAAAGCCAAGTAAAAGACAAAAGTCAAGTCAAAAGGAGCTTATATGTAAGAGCGCATGAATTGTTCCAATTAGTAGAATTTTTTTTGTTCCACTCATAATCATATGTTTAAGTCTTGCCTCCTCGTTTATTCATCTTTTATTAGCCTTTCATCTCAAACTCTCATTTCTCTTCTCCTAACTAGTTGTAGATAAAACAAAAAAGTTAAAAAAAATTATAACAAAAAAAAAAAAAAAAGCTTTTGAAAAATTGACGAAATGGAGAATGAAATTTCAGTTAAACGAACGCACAACTCGCATAAAAGTAAAGTAACTTGGAAGGGTGTTTCTGTAATTGTGAGGTTGTTGACTACGGAGTCACCCCCCCTTCAAACGCGTGAGAGTGCGAGCCAATAGAAAAGGAACAGTAGGCATTACGGATCACATAGTTTTCCTAAAGTCAGTCAGTCAGCCAGTCTGAGAGTTTCACCACGCGACATGAAGGCGCGTGAACTACAACCTTTTAAGCTATAAATAGGTGTGTTGATGGAACGCTTTTATTGAATACCAAATTGACCGCAAAAAGCATCATCATCGACGAACCGACCGACCAGACTTTTCATGTTGACGAAAATACCCCCAATAAAATTTCTGCCTTCACATTTCGTAATATGGTTGTAGAAATAAATGGAAGAAGACGGAATCCCCTGACTATGAAACCTTAAACTATTTTTATGGCCGATTATTACTCAAGTAATGTATTGAATTTATGAATTTAATATAGTCAATAACAAACTCAAAAGACTAATTGATTGAAGATGTGGACACTCCATAACAATTCAGATGACTTTTTAACCCTAAAAAATGATTAAAATAGATATAGTATGACCTTTTTTTTCAATTATCGTAGAATCGAAATCATTGCAAGAATTCACAAACATGGATTAAACCAAATATTGTAATTTAATTTTAAGTTGCATGTAATAAATGGTAATGGACACCATTCAAGAAAAGAAGGGTTTTGAGTTCAAAACTCTACATTATTATTGTGTTTCTTTTTTTGTATCCTTAATTTGTTTTTGATTAATTGGATATCTGGACCAACTTGTACGTATTTTGATTAATTTTGGAGTTTGTGCAGTTTCTTGTTCCATACAAATTAAGTAATTACCGGGTTAAAGACCTTGAGGTTTTAAATTTGAGACTTTACAGAGAGCAGACGCTCAAGTCCCAAACCTCAACCACTTGGCCAATCTCTTGGAGTTTCTGTATCCTTAATTTTATTGTTTTCAAGTGAAATGATACTCACAGTCGCAACTGTAGATGAGCCATCATTTGATGTGTGCCGCATTAGGTGATGACTGACCGATGATACCACATCAAACGGTAAAATGCACATGATATGACACACATCAAGTGGTGGCTAACCCACAGTAGCAACTGAGTAGCACTACTCTTGTTCTAATGTCATCTTATTTTTTCACTCTCAGAACAAAGATAGGCAGCGAGATCTATATTAATAAATGAACACATAACTTACTAAGTTGTTTGGAGTACGAAAATGCAATGAAACATATATCTTAAGGAACATATACAGCTTGTTTGCATAGTAATGTCAGCTTTGTGTAGGGGCATAAACAAAGGAGTAATTGCATGAGTTTATTATGAAATCTCTTTTTGTTGGAGTAATTATTAGAGTGATTGTCACGTCACATAATTATGTTTATATGATGTGATGTTTTTTTTAAGTAAAAAATTTTGCATGGTAAAAATTTAAATTTTAACACTTGTCATACAATAGAATAATATTAACGTGGTGTTCCAAGAGCACTAAATGATCACTTTAATGTATGGGTTGGTTATTCAGAATGAAAGAGAATATAAATATAAGGAGTAGCTTAGAAGTAGACATTGGTCGAGCCGGGCCGAACATATACTAAACAAGTTTTTTATGAAGTCTAAAATTAAATTTTAAGTCCATCCAAAATAAAAAATTATAATTTTTAAGCTTACTCATTTAACTTATAAATATTTTTAATAAATATTTTTTTAAAAAATAATATTAAATAGTATAAATTTTAAATAAATATATATATTAAAAGATAAAAATATATTATTTTATATATACTCCAAGCTAAACCGGACTTTAAACTCAATTTTTAAGATCATTCTTTAAACTAATCGGATGGTAAAAAAAATTACAAATCCTTTAAATAATAGACGAGCTTAGGCGGCCGCAGGCGACCGGGCCGGTGGCACCCTAGGGCAGCTTTGGTAAATAAAGAGAAAAAGGATGGCCACCGGGATGAAAACGACAAAAAGACAGGGGAGGATATGATCGTATCTATAACGTACGATGTATTATTATTCGGTTGTTTATATGTGCAGTGCAATTGGCACTCGCAATTGTTCCCCACACAACGATACTCTCTCCAAACAGATGACATCTTGGAGTTCTGAAGACAAGGTGCGCACGATCTGAAACCCTAAATGACAAAAATACCCTTAAATGAAACAGTGTGCAACCAGGGCAGCGAGTAAAGATCCGAAAATTGGTACGAGAGTGGGGATAATATTAAATGGTCTTTTATATATAGGCGCGTGTATATATATTTGTGTAGTGTGTGTGCAGAAGTACAGAGAGGGGGAGTCGATAGCCGCTCAGAGCCGTCTGGTTGCAGTTGGTGAAAAAGGCTGACACAGACGTTGACTATATGTGTACGGAATGTAGTTGTAAAATAATTTAGAGAGGGAAAGTGAGGATGTGTGTTTTTAGAGAGAGAAAGGATAGGGTTTACGTGTCTCTAAGAGAGAGAAAGTAGACATTTCTTCACATCCAAGTCTAAAACAGAGACCAGCCCCTTGGCGCAAGAATCATGGCGCTCTGGACTTACCAATGGTCAAAGTTTCGAGTCACGGCAACTGTAAGACTTATAAATTCTACAAACATACTACTGACTTTCCAACCTCTACTAGCTCACCCTCCTCTCCTAATTATATCTGTAACGTGGTATAACATACTAATAAACTAGAGTTACATGGTCATATAAATTCTAATTATAAGAGTGTTAAGATTAAATTTAAAAAAAAAATTTCTTAAAACAAGGTGAAATCTTGATAATTATAATTTAACATGATTATACAACTATATATAATTAATTTATTGTATCATATCAGCATAATGATACGGTATAATGATTGTAGATAATATTTTCTATTACCCATATTTAGTGAAAAGGATGAGATTGTAAAATTTTTAAATTCTCAACTTTTCAATCTACACCCTCGTCAAATTGTGAAAGCCCCACATTAGACAGGAAGAGTTATGGAGGTAGGAATTTTTCTTTCAATAATTCCCAACAACATAGTAAAAAAAATTCAAAATATAAGGCCTCGTTTGGTGACTTTTATTGTTTTTTAAAAAATAAAAATAAAAAACAGCATTTGTTTAAATTTTTTTTTAGTTTTTTACAAAATTCAAAAAAAAAAAAACTATAAACACTAAAATGGGTGTGTTCTCTCTTATCAAAATATTGGTTTAGCACTATTGGCATAACAATAACCTATAAATACCCATCACTAGATTATAAAAAAAAATACAGTAAAAACACACAACAAAAAATAAAAATTGACAACGCTACCAAACGGGCCCTAAGTCTTAAACTTGCTTGTGAATTTGAGATGGATGTTTTCATTTTCCCTTTCATAGAGAATTAAGAGTAATGCTTTTACAAACTGTAGTTATATACAAAAATTTCAGACAAAATGAAGTGATTTAGTCATATCCATTCGTTGAAAAATAAAAGTAAATGGTAGTTCATAATTATAAAAATATCCCAGCAACAATGTTTTTTTAATTTATTTATAACATTCCATAAGCTTAATTTTTGTTGAGAACTAATAAATATAGATTTATGTTTACTTTTAAACAAAAAAAGCTCTATCCATAATCCCATATCTTACAAGTTTTAAGAATAAAACTGGTCCCATTTCAAGCTAAAAATTTTTAGAATTTGTTTTGACAATATCAATAATTATCCAAAGAATGGAATTTCCATAAGCCGCAGAAATTACATCTCTCTTCTAAAAGTACTGAAAGTTTAGGTAGAAGAAATGACAAGCGGCAAGAAACATCCAGGTTTTGGGGAGGATCAAAATGTACTTAGTCTTTAAAGCTGTTCCCGTTATTTCAAACCATAACACTTTGGCTGAAAAAACTAACCGCTATGATAAGGCCTGCCCCTCCACTCCTCCATGCACATGTAAATATTCATTAACTAATCCAATTTTGTCCTTATACTCTCCTAAATTTGGTCCCCCTCCAACCATCCTAAGTTCTTCTTCTGACATCGTAGGAGCTCTGAGACCATACAAAGTAAGAGCCCCACTTAGTTGATTTGATTCATTGTACAGAACTTTACCTTAACTCGTAGTTTTGATCGTGTACTTCTGTTCAATTTTTTTTTGGCAATGATGTACTGCAACTAAGTCTGCTACACATGCATGATAGAGAAAATGGTGTAAATCTATTTAAATCTAGTAAATAAGCATGGGTTTAGTGGAACTGATATGATAATCCATGAGAAGTTGTGCTACTAGCTAATTTTTTTTGGATAATTACCTTTTACTCCCTAGTAATTTGAGCAAACTTCACGACTCTACGGTTTAAAAGTGGACACACAATTTTCTGTTTTTGTTATTTGAACTTATCTGCAAAATACATTTTTGTTATTTAAATTTATCTATAAAATGCATGGAATCATGACAGATTAGGTGAAAAGACAAAAATCCCTTGCAAAAATCAATCCTTTATTTTAACACAAAAGGATAAAATAATCTTTTTGATGGTATATTTTGAAAATAAAAAGACAAAAATACCCCTACATCATAATCACTTTTAATTTTAATAATTTTCATCCATTTTGTAGTTAAATCCAGCCATAAGAAGGTTATGTGTTCATTTTTGAATCATGTAAAAATTATGTAATTTTTAACCAAATCACAGGAGATAAAAGTGTTTTTTTATTTTTTATTACAAAATGTTCAGATTTTCAACTGTCTCCCTCAAGCGCTTGTGCTTACTTGATGAATTCCCAACCCTCACTTCAGGAACTCAGTCCTCATGTCATATTCCTAACCTTAGCCATTTTTCAATCTAACACGTACCCAAATTTGTATAATGCTTATAAAATACATAGATAGTCAACATGATACCATTAAAGATCTGGACCTCATATAATCTTTTATTGATATATTTATTTTCTTTTTTCTAGTCCAGTAGGATAGGCCCTCCCCTGCTTCATAGACCTCCACAAGGCAAACTTTTTTTCTCAAAGCAATTTGTGTAGGGAGTTGATAAATCCAATGCCAAACTTGATTTTCCACAACCCTCCCTCTTATAGGTGGGCACCCTCTCACATGGGTGGTGCCCACCCATGTAAGAGGAACGGTGTGGAAATATCAAAATTGATTGTGGATTTAGTGCTCTCTTTTGTGTAACTATATAAGCTATGAAAATTTTCAAAAACATTATTGTTATGTTTGGATTTTGAATTTGTAAAGGAAAAGTAGAATGAAAGCGAAATGAGATTATTTACATATCCATTTTTTTATGAATAACCAAAACAAATAGCAACTTTGACAACTATTTATTCATTTTCTTATCAGACCAAAAAAAAAAAAAAAACAGATATATTTCATTTTCTTTCCTTTCTTTTCCCTATGTAAATCCAAAATCCAAACATAGCGTAAAGAAGCACGAAGTTCGATTGCGTGCACGACTACCTTCCTGTCACCAAACTTCCTGCCAGAAAAATTAGCCATAGCTTCTATGTTTTTTTCAGTGCATGCATGGAGCAGAGTTAGTCTTCATTTTCCCCATGAAACTTTTAACTTCCACAATAATAGCAGAGCAAAGCCAAGGACACTTACTGCATTATGAAGGCTGTTTTCTTTGTCTTGTCAACATCTCATAACTCTCATAATTGAACAACTGATAGTTATAGCACTTGCAGATACATTGATCTAAATTATGAAGCATTGTCCATAGACTTCCAGAAACAAAGTTTAATCATCTGTAATTGCAGAGTTAAAAAACTAAGCCATGTTCACTGAATCACTATCCTCTTTGAGGGAAAGGCAATGGAAGGAGAAAAATAATTGCATAATAGAAAGGGCACAAAAAAAAAAAAAACAGTGATTACAATGAACATAGAACACTTCAGTTTCATTAGAATTTGAAATGGCAGTCACTTCTTGGTATCGTATCAATGTTTTCAGTAATTCATTTGGTCTCGAAAATACATACAATTTTTCACAGATAAGGCTTACCTTCATAGAGAATCTCTCCACTTCCACGAAGCTTCATTAGTCACTGTCTCTATCACCTCTATCTCAAATAGGAGAG